>NMRB01000671.1:220278-240229 GCA_002633025.1 Notospermus geniculatus | reverse complement strand
AGCGGGGTTCATTAGTACTCGTATTTTGTCCGATTCAGGTCCGTGAAATATCGAACAAATTGACTTTTGCATTGTCGTAATCCGGAAAACTAGGGGCAAACGGACTGAAACGGACCGGATCCGTGTGCCAACAAATCACGCTTAAAGGCCTGTTTTCACTAGAGCGATTTTGCGGCGAGCGGTTTTCACAGGCAATGGGATAATCAACAGGCCATGTATTGTTAAACCATCGAAGGATTATCCAAGCCCCTGTGAAAAACGCACCGCTCGCCGCAAAATCGCTCTAGTGGAAGCAGGCCTTTAAACCTTATGCCCCAATCACACTGAGCTAGTTCTCAGTACGATCTTGAAAATTTTGCCGAACGGGCTCAAACTGTGTGCGAACGACGTGGACGTAGTGACAACTGTTTACACTCTTTTTACAAACTTAATGGACAGGAAGGGTGCTCCAGAACATCGATGCGTTATTTCGCCAAGGGGTACACGTTCTAGCCCGTTTTACGATTTTTTTAGGATGGGGCAGGACGTTTTGAGAACTACTTCAGTGTGGCAGGCCCTTTAAGACACAGAGATGCGGTTCGTGCTCCGGTGCGGCGATGCGATGCGTTCATTTCACTGCAGCGTTTTACCGGATCGAAACAAACAAGGGAATACATTTGACATGACACATACATGCTGTTGCGGTGCGTTGCTATATTTCATCGCTGCGTTCCACCGGACCGGAAGTCTCGGGACTTTCTGTCCGCTGAAACGCAGCGGTGCCGCAGGTGATCTCCATTATTTTCCATTATTTTCTGACGTCATTGTAGAGAAACCCCATATTGCTTGTACGAACGTCGACGTTTAGTCAAATTTAACACAGCAGTGAACCGCGTGTTTGTGTCATACCTGCCGCAACGGCACCGCATAATCGCACCGGATTACCGCAACGCAGGCATCGCACCCGCACCTACGTATGTGTCTTTAGCATAAGACCGTATTTCCACGAGGCGTTTGCGGGGGCAGATTAGGAGGCGGGCGCGGGTGCGAGTGAAATTGCTAAAGGGAAATACGTTGGATAGATTTTTTCCACCCGCGCCCGCCTCCTAATCCGCGCCCGCAAACGCCTCGTGGAAACACGGTCGCCAACCGCACTTCTGCGGCAAAACTCAATGCGGTAGGGTTGTTCTTTTAAAAATCGCCTGACCCGGCTGAATGACGAGTTGACAGCGTTATGCTATGCAGTCGGCTTTAAAAACACCCGTAACGGACCCCTAAGTTTTGCCGCAAATGTGTTAAACTGCATTTAGGCCAAGTGCACATTTGCGGCAAAACTCAATGCGGCTAGATTTTCTTAAGTCGACTCACTCAAAGCTGCTGGACTCGTCATACAGCCGGGTCAGTCGACTTTAAAAACACCCCTACCGCATTGAGTTACCGCAAATAAGCGCCAGGCCTTAAGCTGCATTTACTGGCGCACGGATTCTGTCCGTGTCCGGTTCGTCAAAAATTGATGTAATTGGCTTCTGCCTTGTTGTATCCGGAAAACTAGGGGCAAACGGACTGGAAACTGAACGGATCCGTGCACCAATGAATCATGGCGCTTTACACAGCAACAAGCGTTGGGAAACAAACGGTTGCACTGAACAAGCTTGTCATGCTTGTGTAGAAAATATCTTTTACCTGTGACGGAATCCCGAATAAACCTGAATGCAAAGAAAGTGGTCAAATTCAAACAGGCTATGATGACAAAACTGATTCCCACAATTCGTTTAGTTCTCTTGACGGAGCACAAGCGGCGTGATGCCAGAGGGAATCGCACTGCTATTAGGCGGTCACACGACATCATGGCCAAGTAGGCTCCTGAAGCCATTCCAAATGTGAACTCAAAGTACCACGCAATTCTGGAAAGGAGAAAATTTAAGGCTAAAAACCGATCATGCTGGAAATGTAAAAGTAAAAATTGATTTCAGGGGCTTCATGAAGCCTTCGCAACTTCGCGAGCACGTCAACTGATTGCTCGGCCGTCATTAACAACAGCCCTCCTGCCATCTTCACTGAGTCTCAGGCAAAGACTCGGCTTCTCCTCCCTTGACCTTCACGCAAGCAAACCACATTCCGTGTTCAACGGATTTCTCCCCAAAATAACAACTAATCACGGTACGCTTGCACCGACCCACGTGCATGACGTGTTCCCGGTAATGACGTTGACCAATCAAAATTTGATCAAATGACATCATCGATATTTTTTCTTCCGTGGACGACGAAGAAACGAGGCTTCTGATTGGGCGCACGAGAAAATCCCAAAGCGTTGAACACGGAATCTGCCTGATTGCTGCAGAGTATAGGAAGAGGTTAGCCGATTTCTACACGATGCATTATACAGAATGCTTCCTGCAGGAATCAGGACAGAGGCATTGACAAACTGAAGTAAAATTGTAGGCCTACTAACCTATAAGATTCTCAGCCGGACCATAGAGGTATTACAGAAACGAGAAATCCGATAGTGTCTCCGCCCTGGGCAGCATTAGAATTGCTGTATTGTCCGGCTTAGTATCTTAAAGGTGAGTACAAGAGTCATCCAGGGTTATCCGAACCAGCGAGCAGTTTATATTTTGTGGTAGAGTGGGGATGACCTGAGGTTGAATACACAGTAGCAAGCTGATTTGCAAAAATAAAAAGATCCATTGTAGAAACAAGTTGAGGTGCTGGGTGCCCCGCCAGGGGCACAACACAATGATTGCATCGATGCATATGAAAGTAGGCCTATCAGTCGCTTGAGAGGGTGCACTGTGCAGGAAGCGAATGCGCTTCCTCACGAAATGAGCGCGCTTGTGAAATTGGAAGTGAAATACATGTATGAGCAGCAGGTTTGGAGATGTCAAAGTTGTGTTGTGTTACCACAGGAGTTTTTGTCGAGAAATGTTTGTTTTGGGAACATTTTTATTGATCACCCTGTGTACAACCCATATGTCATGGACATCCACATTGCCGAAGATGTCCGAGTTGCCCCGATCACATATCATGTAAGCCATGTGGAGTGCACAGAATGTTCATACGTCATCAAAACCAGCTACAATTGTGTACGATGGTGAGTTGACCTAATTTTGGAAAGATGCATGATGATTAGACATGACGTAATGGACCTGACCTATTTTAACAAAAACATGAATTTCCTTCAACGTCAACATTCCTGCCGGCAACAAATGCATCAGGAGTTATACATTTGCCATGCCACCTGTTGATTTACGGGTATTGGGGTGTTCAAACTAGACCCCATGGTGAACTGACATCGGTAAATCAACTGCAAAACATCCCAAACGTACTCCGTAAAAGTTGTCGCCCTGTTGTGCTGCCTCCTTTCGGCGGCTCCGTAGATCAATGCGTCTGATACAATGAATGTTTGTGATAGGATACTTTGTTGATGATTCCCTCCTCCCAGAGTTCCGCAAGCAGTGGAAAACTTTCGTTCTTCTTAGTGATGCGGATATCCAACATGAACGGTAGAGTCTGTACCACGACGAAGAATATGGCTAATATTCGAAGTTGCGAATACCGAGACTAACACCCAAACCAATCAAATTACGCCAGCAACTGTTGACTACAACATTTGACGATTCTCCGCGAAGGATGGTATGTCGTCATTATGGGGTATTGACTTTCTGGTTAGAAGCATTTGTCCAGCAGGCGGACTGTGTTTCTCAGCACTAAGGTGAGGTGCACATTGACGGCAAATACCAATGAGTGTTTTTTAAGTCGACTGACCCAGCCGAATGACGAGTAGAGCAGCGTTGGGTCAGTCGATTTTACCCCCCCCCCCCCGCCGCATTGAGATTTGCCGTAAGCGTCCTCACTAATGACACGACACATTTTACCTGCAATTTTAAAGTTGAAGGATAAGTCGAGGTATTTACGGGTGTTTCCCAATCAGAGTGACAGCATGCCTTATTACGTCACCATTTTTAATTGATTACTTACTTGTAGATATACTCCATTGGTAGAAGGAGTTCCATTCCGTGGTCATAGTAGGTAAGAGGCCATTGCCATAACAACTGAAGAAGAACACAGGTATCGCACACAGCTAACGCGAGCATGTAAACACACATGGTCACCTCTTGATTCTTTGCTTGAGCCGCTACACAACCAGAAATGATGTTCCCAGGGATTCCCAGTGCAACCGGAATGATCCAAGCATACTTCGTTATTACTTCAAGGGCCGTTCTGAGTATGGCGTAATCATCATCGGGCGTCGATACAGTGGATTGTCCTCCGAATGTGGCGTTCATACTCATTTTCCCGTTATGTCAATCGAAAAATGCAGGTGTAACGTATTTACAAGTACACTCTTGCTCATCAAATAAAATATTCCGAGAATTTCCATTTATTTCCAAGAAAAGTTTTTCTAAATTATTTCTGTGTGTGTGGGTCGATTGCAATGAAACTTCATCAGTTGGTGGGGATATTAGGGAGCAATGGCTGATGTCCTGAAACATCGGAGATGTAGTAGGGAGCTGCCCGAATTTCTTGTAAAAAACGCAGTTTTGCAGCAATCAACCTCAGCGCCCTGGTGGGCATAGCAGTTGAGTTCCCAAATTTGTTTTGAAAGTTTAATTCTTACCCTCAAACAAAACCGCTAACACAAGTGATTTATCAGCACTTGATAGAAGCTTTCAAAGCCGATTTTCGAAAGCAGCATTTCTCAACAAAACTCCCACTGGTTTCAGAACACCAGCTACAGCAACAATCGTCCTAGTCCGAACGTCTGACTCGTATTGCTATTTTTAGAATCTGCTGGACGCTAATACAGAGTCAGATGATGAGTAACCGAAGAACCAGATTTTGGTTCTACGTCATCAGCATGATCAGATCACGGATTGTTGGTTCCCGTATCACGTGACCTCAAACTGTAAAGATGGCGATGCTGTGCATTCGCCGATTCGGCTTTTCGAGAGGAATATTTTTCGTGATTTTGATAACAAGTTGCGGTTTTCTTAATGTTTGTCTGGCTAAGAGTGAACAGAGAGCGTGATTGCGAGTGTAGCTGGTTGAAACAGCAAGTAAAGTGCCTGAAAGCAGCGTTGTCAAGTGATACGATTGCCGTGCACTAAAATGTATTCAAAACACGACCTGGAGATGGACGGACCAATCAAAATAGACCCCCCGCGATAGGCTTCATCTGATTCTCGTTGCGGCCGTCAGTTCTGCAAATGAGCAACAGGAGGCAGTGTTCGGACTACAATCGTCCCCGTTATGTCCCCATCAGCTGATGAAGTGTCATGGAAATCGTCGACCCACATGCACAGAAATAATTCTGAAAAACGTTTATTGGAAATGAATGAAAATTCTCAGACTATTCCAAATGAGAGGGTCCTTTATGCGAAGGTCCCTTCTGCGAGCGTCCGTACATTGTAGGTTCGAGTCCGGTAGGAAGCTATGTCTTTCACCTTAGAAACCCGTTAATAATATTTGCCCCATATTTACCGTATGGACAAGAGTGTACAATCATCTCGACAAACCTAGCAATACTGATATCCTCATCAGCCTTTGTTTGCTTCGTTGATTCTGTAGTTGTTCCAGGAGGCTTCTTGTGGCCAATCCAGCGTGATGATGTATGAACCAAATAGTAGCGTGCAATACGATCTAGAAAAACGCCGCAGCAGGCTCATGTTTCGAATGGCCTGCAACTGCAGGACTTTAACAATAAAACCCTCTCATATTTCCACGCTATAGCTAAGGAATTGGAAGCTAACTGCAGAACAATAGTGTCTCGTTGCAACCATTCAAAACGAGATGGCGGTGGCAGTAAAAACGTTTTCTCACCATGATTCATCAGGACGTTTTCATTTTGTTTGGAGTTTTATTTCAGAAGCATTCCCACAGCGCGAGTTACGTGGTGAAAGTCATTCAAATTTCAACCAAGGTTGATAGTTTAAGTTGGTTAATGAGTGTAAAAACGTGCGCAGCACAAGGGGATGCGCGGTCCAACAAAAAATAACCCTCCATACCAAATCATCTGGGCTAGCGCTGCTTCTAGAAGGACTGTGAATATCAAGCGCCCTGTGGATGGCCAGAGCAACTGGGCTTGCATTAAGCGGCACGCAATATTTATTATGGTAGTAAGTGCCCGCTAGTGTACACACCTATCAGGACTGCTCGAAAAGACTGTTGGAATCTATTGTACCATCTTAGTTATCAATTACGTAGGTACCACGGTACATTTACTTTAGGCCACGTTTTTTTTTATTCTTTGGTTTACGGGCCCGGCGACGTGGCAAAATGCCATATCGGAAAAAATATAAAATTGGGAAAATCAGTATCTTTTATTACCGCGGAAGTTCCAGATGTGCAAATGAGGTATTATAAGACAATAAAAAACAAACAAATGGATGTTTTTGTTCCCACCGACCGGGATTTCAGCAGTCACGACAGCTAAAAGTAAATAAAACCAACTAGTGTATGCCTATTCCTGGGCAGTGGGGGCGGAAACCACCAGAAAAGAGGCATTTATGAAGTTTTTTTTTTTTTTTTATTTCCTCCGACTTGTCTAACTTGTCATTCTAATGCTGAAAATGAAAAAAGTGAACTGAACCGAAGTTTTTTTTTAGTTTTATTCCGTTATCCTTACCTGGGCTCAAAATCTTTCTGCCCGTAAAAGCAAAGAATATAATAACCGTGGCCTTACCATCGAAGGGTTTAGTAACGGTATCACAGCGTGTCGAATTTCTCAATAAAAATGATGGCGGCCATATCGAGACACAGTGTGCTACTGAGATCACATGATGTAATGTGACCAACCAGAAGGTGTCCTCAAAAATAACCTCAAAAATTTATCAAAAATCGTACAAAAACCTCGCAGCCGGTGAAATAATTCAAATTTCGTTATACAGGACATGCTTTGACCCCAAATGATTTGTATATGCACCAATAGTCAACAGATTACATGTATGTGAGAGGAAATGGGCGAAAAGTTTGGGTCAAGATTGAACAGTGCTAAAAGTGCAGGGGCGGATCCAGGATTTTCGCGAGGGGTGGGTTCTGAAGGTAGAGGCACCAGGACTCTCTTGTGCCTTGCCTTCGCCGTGTGCCTCATCGGCGCCGATTGGCGGGGGTCTGGGTAGTAAAATTTTGAAAATTAGAAGCTCTGAGACACGATTTCCTGGCATCTGAGGTTGAGAAAGTCTTATACAAACATTTTTTTGAACAGTGTGATCTTCCTGTTCTTACCAGCCAGCCCGATGCCACGCCTCTTAGACATTTCAAAATAGTGCAAGCATACACAATGCAGTAGGCCTACCAGTATGATAGTAAGGCAACAGTTTTCCCATGCAGGGGTAGAGAATTTCGTCGAATCATCGATGCAACGACGGCATGTATCACCATGATTACATCAAAGACACGGGCAGACGCTACGCCACAAGCGAGATGTTAAGGCCCGAACTTATAAAAGGTGTTTTTCGCCTGTCTAACTTGTACTTGTTTAAGCCTAAACATTTGTAAGACAAGTGTTAGACAAGTCTACCAAAACACTGGTGGTTATCGGAATTTCGAACAATGCAAGGACGTCGGTCTAGCTAGGCAAGTCCAGCAGGTGATTAAGCATGTGTCGCCGACCGCATTGCCTTTGTTGAGACTATTATATAATGAATTGTAAAGGGGCATACCTTAGATGACCTCATTTGCGCGGCATTCGTCATATAGGCCTAGTGACTCGATGGAGAGTACACCCTTAGTCAAAAGTAAATGCCCACCTAATTTTACGGCATATTTCCTTGAATATTTTTCATATCCACGTTTGCTTTTCATACAGATAATCTAGGGCCACTAGGACACCTTTTAAGACCATAAAACTTGAAATTATGAATGAATCACAAGCTTAGACAACTGCAAAACAAGCCCCCTGGCATGTTTTGCGATTCCTTTGTTATTTAGACACCGTTGCCTATCTTTGGACGGCAGGTTTAGACACGTCTAAGCTAGACATCCTTCTGTAATCGCAGTTTAAGCTAGACGACTGATTTAGACTTGTCTTGGCGAGTTAGACTTGTCTAAGATATAGACATCCTTTATAAGTTCGGGCCTAAATGTATAGAGAAAAAAAAATTATCTTTGTTCGCCGACGGGGGGGGGGTTCCAACCCCCAGAACACCCCCTCTGTATCCGCCCCTCAAGTGTAATTATTTTAGTGGTTAGAATGCCTGGTGAAGGCCAGCGCACCAATAACAAGAGATTCGCTCGAAAATCGTATTTGACTGAAATGCCAAAGTCAACCAATGGTAGGCGTATACATGTATATCACATTTCACATCTGCAGCTTCGGATTGCAGCACAGCCAGAAATGTGGTACATTTTGTACACATTCACGGTTATGGCATGTATTGTGTTGCAATATTCAATAATTTTATTTTTCATGCAATGTTTCATTTATCATTCAATGTTCACATTTTTCATTCAATGCTTGCAAATTCTTTATGCAATGTTGCGAATTCATCGTTCGATGTTGTGAATTATACATTCGGGCCCGAACTTATAAAAGGTGTCTTTCGCCTGTCTAACTTGGACTTGTTTAAGCCTAAACATTTGTAAGACAACTGTTAGACAAGTCTACCACGATCGGACGGCAACCTGAGATCACAGAATTCAGGTCGTCTTCTTCTTCATAAACTCGCAATTTTGCTTCTTCTACTCTTAGCTTTGTGACGATTTGTCGCTGCTCCAGGTCCCTGTTTCTCTTATCAATCTCTGCCTGGACTTCGGCTTGGCGTATCTGCTCCAAGGCTTCTTGGCGGGCGTTTTCCGCGGCTCTTTCAGCATCACGGATTGCACGTCGTTTCGCTTCTTCTAGCTCTAGTTTCTGCAGCTCCTCTCTCTTTGCAGCCTCTTCTTCTTTCGCCTTAATTTCAACCTGTAGGGCAGCTGCCTGAGCAGCAGATTCTCTTCTCCGAGATGATCTGCTAGATGCATTTGAGCGGTAAGAGCACTTGGAAGCAGATGAGCAAATACTCACCCTGCTAGAGCGATCATCATACAGCTTACTCAATGCTCTCCTTGTGTAAGCATTAACGTGGTCTACAGCCCTGCGGGTTTCAGAAGGGGGCGCACCGCCTGGGTAGGTCCCTCTCAATCGATCATACAAGTCATTCAGTTCTCTTAGATTCCTGTCAAGGTTGGCAGACACTGTCAATCTGTCCTCAGTTTGGCTATCCTTAACCTTTTCAGCATAGGATTTGCAACTATCTAACTTTTTCTCTAATAGAATTGCTAGCTTCTCACCTTCATACTGCTGACCCTTCTCGGTCAGCTTTTTGTCTCTTTCTGATCGTCTCGGTTGGGGTGGAACCTCTGGTTTAGGTTTGGTGCCCTCGGCTTGAAGTCCGCGGTCCTCATCTGTTGGCTTCTCAGTGACAACCTCTGGGTTAGGTTTGGTGCCCTCGGCTTGAAGTCCGCGGTCCTCATCTGTTGGCTTCTCAGTTGGAACTGGGGCACTATCCTCCTTTGGGATCTCAGGGTTTCGTTGACCTCTGTTCTCTCTCTCGTCTCTCGCGGGGGTCTTGTGTACATCAGCTTCACCAGGTGTCGCGACACCACCCACAGCTCCTCCGCAGTCTTTCACCTCTCTTTCGTCAGTCGTTTTCGCATCCATAGCTGAAATCTCTCAAGGGTAAACTATGTTGAATCAACAGACCTACCGTAATTTAAGTACTTTAAATCTCTAATCTCTAAGTTCTCTAAATCCCGTACAGGTCAAATTGACGGTGAGGTGAAGAAACAATTTATCTACCCAAGTTCTCTAAATAAGCGACAAAAGAGGGAGTTTGAAAGCAGCAGACCTAAGGTGGTAGTCGTGAATGAAGGGTGTCACTGAAGTATAAATTCTTCAGACTCTAAATTACCGACCCGCAAGTACGAGAGATGTAAACGATGAGTTGCCATAGGCATACGAACAAACCCATGCGTATCATTGCAATACAAAATTAGTTGAATTGAGTCCCATGACGCCACAAAGGGCAAGTACCATTTGTGCATGAATGAATGTCATCAACAAAATGAAAGTAAACAAACAACATCCCACAGGCACAAGGATGGAGAGCATAAATCCATGAATCTGCAGATGTAAAGTCCTTTGCGGAACACACACAATCCTGCCCTAAATGTCCATGCCGTTCGGGCGAAGTCCACTTCCTTAATGAATCCGGCAGACAACACTGGGTCAAGGCTCTTCTTCTTCTACAGGTCTCTATGGGAAGATCTTGTTTCCGTCGAGAAATGTCTTTTACTATAAAGCCAATCAGGAACTACGACACGTCTTTCTTGTACTGATGTCATCTTTTATATTTATTCAAAGATCCACCGTAAAAGACTGCAAAATTAGACATAAAATGTGTGTGAGAATACATCAAATACAATACAAAGTATAAACCATACATGCTTTATAAGTGCTGCCACCTATGCTAAAGGAAGGCAATGATCGGTGCTGCCACCTATACTAAAGGAAGGCAGAAATATTTCACACTAAGTTGACAATCCTCAAATAGGATGACTAGGGTTCACAATGTCATATATTACTTGTCAGCAGTTTAAGGAAAGATTGCCCAAGTCAAATGCAATTGAACAGTACACTGTAGTCTGGGAAAGACTAACTGTGATAAGCATGCATCACACACGTGTGTGTATACAATGTACATGTGTCTACATACAGTACAGGTACAAACAAAGAAACCCCTTTGACTGGGGATGCACAGATTAAAAGCTTGATTATTACCTCAAGCTAATGAGAAAACAATGAAATAACTTCACCTAGTGAATCTACAATATTCATATTTTGTACATACCATTGTCACGGCTTAAAGGAGTTCCAGATGACTTTGGATAATTCGGAATAGAAATAATGGTATGAGAGGTGCTTCTTAACCATGAGGTGAAAGGAAGCAAAGAGGGCGTAAGAATACCCAGCAATACATACAAACATACATATGCTATATATTACTCAACAAATGACTACTAAGGCTGGATATAGACTAGAAAACTCCATATTGTACTAAACTGCCCTTGAGCATGTTAAGATGTGTTTTAAGTAAGAGAAGCTTACTTAAACATTCTGTGAAGTGAGGAACTATTTCTCTCAAGAAAAGAGGGCCCAAAAAAGGGTAGTAAACAGGCCCAATGTTTACATCTCTGGTACTTGCGTGGTGTAGCTGAGATGGAGTAGATACTAATAACTTCTAATTCTAATTCTAATATATGAATTTCTCACTGACTGTAACACTCCCACCCAAAATCAGCAATGAATTTTCCCAACTATGATTACTGGATGGTAAAGAAAGGGGTACGGAACGGTCTGTTGATTCATACAAATTTAACCATGGTGGGTCGCATCTGGTGGTCCAGATCTAGGACTTCCTTCAACAAGGACGGTGACCTTTTGGACTGGTCGCTCCAAAAAGCGAGGATTCGAATTGATCCTTTTCCCGAGTTTATCCAATTCCGCTGGCATGCGGATTTTCAGCCGTCTGACGAGCCCATCTTCACTCTTTGTGGTGTCTTCCACAATAGCCAATTTCCACTGACCGCGGGGCAGATCGCTCTCATGAAGGATCACAACATCCCCAACTTGTACCTTTCTCTGGTCCTTCTGCCATTTCTGCCGTGGTTGAAGATTTTGCAAGTATTGTACTCGCCATTGTGACCAGAATTGGTTTGCCAGGTATTGTACTCTCCTCCAGCGTTTCCTGGCGTAAACATCTTCCTTCTCGAAGGAACCCGGTGGTGGCAACAATACACTTGACTTCATAGTCAGTAGCTGGTTCGGTGTAATTGGAAGAGGTTCTGTGGGGTCGTTCAGTGTCTCTGTCGTTAGTGGTCTGCTGTTCACTATTGCCATGACCTCATAAAATAGAGTTCTGAGGGAGGCTGTGTCAAGTCTGGAGGGAGTCTGGCCTATCAGCACGGTCAATACACTGCGGATCGATCTGATCTGGCGTTCCCAGACTCCTCCCATGTGGCTGGCGTGTGGCGGGTTCATCTCGAAGGTACATTGGTCTTTCAGGGCTTGTCTTATCCTATTGTCATCGAGTTCCTTCATTGCCTCAGACAGCTCAGACTGGGCTCCAACAAAGTTAGAGCCATTGTCGCACTTGATTTTTCTGATGTTTCCCCGGATGGCAATGAGGCAGCGAAGGGCATTTATGAAAGCATCTGTAGTCATGTCCTCTAACACTTCGATGTGGATAGCTCTGGAGGCAAGGCAAGTGAATATGCACCCATACCTCTTGATTTCCTTCCTGCCGTCCTTCACAAGGAAGGGGCCAAAGCAGTCCAGGCCACAGTATGTAAAGGGCGGGGCAGGCTCCATCCTCTCCACTGGCAGATCAGCCATTTTCTGTGTATTGGCTTGTCCCCGGAATCGGCGGCACGTGACGCATCTAAAGATGTGGGAAGCGACTTGCGCACTGCAGTTGAGTATCCAGATGCCGCTTGATCTCAGCTTATTGATGGTCATTGCCCGACCTTGGTGAGCAACTAGCTCATGATGATGGCGAATGATCACTTCGGTTAACTGTGTCCCCTTAGGGATAATGACAGGGTGTTTCGTGTTGAAATCTAGTGAAGATCGCTTCAGTCTGCCTCCCACCCTTAAGAGGTCCTCGTCATCAAGAAATGGGTCTAGATTGTAGAGCCTGCTGCCTTTCTTCAAAGGATTCTTCTGCTGGAGTGCGTTGATTTCTTCTTGGAAGGCGTCTCTTTGCAAGGTGCGTATGACCACCCTCTCGGCTTTCTGTTGTAATTCTTGTGATGTCATGACCGGCTCTCCGCGTTTTCTTGCACAACCTTGGATGATGACCGAGATGGCAGTCAACAACTTGGGCCAACTGGAGAACTTGGAGAATCGGCTCAGCAAAGTTGGTTGCGAATGACATGTCCGCAATGTCCTTACTTTCTTTACTTCTGGGTCGTCTGGTGCAAGTTCAATAACCTCCTTGGCATTCATGTGCTTCGATATCTGTTTTTCCCATAAGAACTCTGGACCTTGGAACCAGCCAGCAGGTTGGAGTTCTTGGGCTCTCAGTCCCCGTGAGGTGAAGTCGGCTGGGTTGATGTCGGTTGGTACATAGTTCCACTGCCCTGATTCGGAAGATTCCTTGATGCGTTGGATGCGGTTGGCGACATAAATATGGAACTTCCTCGACTCATTCTGGATATAACCAAGCACAACCTTCGAGTCTGTCCAGTAGATGTTTGTAATATTCGGAATGGCAAGTTCTCTGTTCAAGATGTCACTGATCTTGACGGACACCACAGCAGCCTGTAGCTCCAGTCTGGGGACAGTCACTGGCTTCAAGGGGGCAACTCTGGCCTTAGCCATCACCAGAGAGCAGTGCACATGTCCTTGTGAGTTTGTCTGCCGCAGGTAGCTACACTGGCCATACCCACTGAGGGATGCGTCGGAAAAGTGGTGGAGCTCAGCCTGTACTGTCTCTCCGAAGTTCTCTGGTTTGTAGCACCTGGGTATGCGTAATGTTGCCAAGTCTTGTAGATCCTGTCTCCAGATTTCCCACTTTGGGTGAAGGTCTTCTGGGAGGGGTTGATCCCAGCCAGTGTCTCTCTTGCACAACTCTTGAAGTAGCTGTTTCCCGGTGAGTATGAAGGGGGCAAGGAGACCCAAGGGGTCGAAGACTGATGATATCATTGACAATATTCCTCTTCTCGTCAGAGGTTGCGGCTTGAGGATGATGCGGAATTGGAATTCGTCTGACTCGACGCACCACTCTATGCCCAGTGCCCTCTCAATGGGCAAATCATCTAGTGAGAGATCCAAATTCATTATGTCCTTTGCCCTCTCAGAAGTTGGAACTGATTCAATGACCTCCCGGTTGTTGGAGGCGATCTTGTGCAGCCTTATGTTGCCCTTGTTGCATATGTTCCTTGCGTCATTCGTTGTGGTTATGGCTGCTGATGTCTTGGCGAAACTACTGAGGCCGTCGTCCATATAGAAATCATTTGAAATGAAGTGCGAGGCTTCCATGCCCATATCTTGGTACTTATCTGCGATATACCGAAGGCCATAGATGGCACAGCCAGGGGATGACGTTGCGCCGAACAGGTGCACCTTCATGCGGTAAGCCGACGGCTCTGTAGTTAAGTCGCCACCTTCCCACCACAGAAAACGAATGAAGTCTCGATCGTTTTCGTCTACCCGGAACATGTGAAACATTCTTTCAATGTCGCAAGTCACCGCGATCCCTTCACGCCGGAAACGGCACAAAACTCCAACTAGTGTGTTTAACTGTGTCGGGCCTTGCAGTAGGTGATCATTGAGACTGGTACCCTTGAATTTGGCAGCGCAGTCAAAAACCACTCGTATTTTCCCTGGCTTTTTGGGGTGGTATACACCGTGATGAGGAATGTACCACTTCACGCCACCTGCTTCTTCTTGCTCATCAGGTACCAACTCAGCATCTCCTTTCTTAATAATGCCTTCCATGAAGTCCCTGTAGTCTTCATAATACTGGGGGTCCTTCAGGAACTTCCGCTTCAGATGATCAAGCCGAGACTTGGCCATGGTGATGTTATTCGGCAATGAAGGTCTGTCACGCTTGAAGGGGAGTGGCATTGTGACATAGCCGTCGGCTCCTTGCCGGATGGATCCCTTCAGCAACTTTAAGAATCTCTGATCTTCCTGAGACATGGTGTTTTCACCAGCATCAGTCACTTTATCGTTGAAATCGGACTCCAATATCCTAACGACATCTTTAGGCTGTAGGACCTGTTCTTTAACTGAAGTTTTGAGGACATATCTCACCTCAGAGGGCGCGCTACCCGGTACCTGTAGCTGCTCTGGTATCTTCTTGGTGATCGTCTGGCAGGTCAGTCCAATGGCATCGCCAGAATCATCTCTTGGATCGACACCACCAATTATGCTCCAACCCAAATCCGTCTGCATGGCGAACGGTTCGTTATCAGCTCCGGTGATGCATCTCCGGGGGGCCAGTGCCTGGGGGCAATCATACCCTATCAGTAGGCCTACCTCGCAGTTCAGGAGTGGCTGGAATTCATCTTCAACTTCGGACAGGTGTGGCAAATGTCTCGCTGTCTCTCTTGTGGGAATGTGGGCCCGGTCCACGGGAATGAAATCTCTGGAGTAAGCAGACCTCAAGGGAACTCGAATGCTGGAGTGGAAACCTCTCAGAATAAGTCCGCTTACCTTTCTACTGCGCAGGTTCATCTGCTTGCTGGTCATAGTTGTGAGGCGTAACTCGACCTCCGTGGTGTTCCGGTTAAGACTGTCTTCATCCTTGAAGACTGCCTCGGCTGTGTTGTTCAGGATGAAGGAAGTGTCGGATTGGGTATCCAGCAGGGCATATGTAAGATGCTCGCTGTCTGGGTTGCTGGCATGAGAGACCCAAACTGGCACTACCATAGCTGACATCAAGTCTTTGAATGTACTGTTGACGTGGTGAGTCGTCGCTGGCTTCTGTGGAGTTGGGCCCGATTGCTGGTCCTTGTAGTTGGCTTCCGCACTCGGGAGGCTAGGGGAGGTCAAATCAGTTTTTTGCGTAGCATCGGCCTTAGGTCTGTCTTCGTGCAGGGAAGTTGGGTGTCGCTTTTGGCACTTCCTGCAGGTGGCCTTGTCAGGGCATTCTTTGGAGAGGTGGCCCCGCTTTAGGCAGCCATAACAGTAGCCATTCTTCTTGATGAACTCTTGCCTCTCTGATTTGGGCTTGCTGCAGAGTGTTCTGCACTCCTGAACAGTATGACCGACCCGTTTGCAGAAGTCACATGTAGGCTTTGGTTCGGCTTTCTTCTCCGGCATGGTCGACGTTGCTAGTGTATTTGCTCCAGCGCCGCGTTTTCTTTCTTGGTTAGGCTTCTTGTCTGTTCGCTCAGATTGCGGCTTCGAGTTGAGCATTGTCCTTGGATCATTGGCAATCTCTGATTCTTCATACAAGAAGTCGGCGAATTTGGCAAACTTGGGATAAGACCCACTGACTTTCTTCTCTTTGGCGACTTCACGGCCCCACCTCCTGGAGAGCCAGCTGGGGAGTCGTAGCAGGAGTTTACTATGTTCTCGGCTGTCGTTTAGGATAGCCAGCTCTGGGATGTCCTTCATGGCGACTACGCAATGCTGCAGGAAGTCTGATAGTTTCCTCAAACCCACACTGTCATTAGGCTGGATCCTGGGCCAAGAGTCAAGCTTGTTCCTGAACGCCTCTGTAACAGCATAATCATTCCCGTATCTCTCTGTAACGATCTGCTTGGCTCTGTCATAGGCTCCGCTACTTTGGAGCAAGAAACATCCACTTACCGCTTCTCGAGCAGGGCCGCCAAGATATTTCTTCAGGTAGTGAATCCTCTCAAGAGGGGGTATCCCTCGGTTCTCGATGAGAGCTGTGAAGGATGCCATCCAGTCAGGGAAGAGCAATGCATCTCCTGAAAATATCGCTGGTTCTGGTATGGGTAGGCGGCCTAGGTTTACAGAGGCAGCCAGTTTTTCAGCTAACACCGCTATTTCATTTTGCTGATATGGTCGCCAGGTTTCCGCATCGGGACGGAGGGTTGACTCACCTTTAGGAATCAAATCTGTTAGGTTCGTGAAGCTCTTTATCTGTCTGTCGGTTCCAGTTTCGGTAGTCAACTTCATCGTCTGTGGATGTGGGATGGGCTGTCCCAGCTTTACCATCACTGGAGCGGGCAAGATGAGACAGGACTCTTTAACGGAATCGTCGGCTGTTTGAACTGGGTTAGGTTCCTCAATCTTCATGGCTTCTCCGCTGGTGGGAACAGATGTCTGGCAGTCTGCTGTAGGTAACGCAAGACTTGGGGCCTTTCTGACGGTGGTCCCTGCTGCAGGCATGACGATCGGACGGCAACCTGAGATCACAGAATTCAGGTCGTCTTCTTCTTCATAAACTCGCAATTTTGCTTCTTCTACTCTTAGCTTTGTGACGATTTGTCGCTGCTCCAGGTCCCTGTTTCTCTTATCAATCTCTGCCTGGACTTCGGCTTGGCGTATCTGCTCCAAGGCTTCTTGGCGGGCGTTTTCCGCGGCTCTTTCAGCATCACGGATTGCACGTCGTTTCGCTTCTTCTAGCTCTAGTTTCTGCAGCTCCTCTCTCTTTGCAGCCTCTTCTTCTTTCGCCTTAATTTCAACCTGTAGGGCAGCTGCCTGAGCAGCAGATTCTCTTCTCCGAGATGATCTGCTAGATGCATTTGAGCGGTAAGAGCACTTGGAAGCAGATGAGCAAATACTCACCCTGCTAGAGCGATCATCATACAGCTTACTCAATGCTCTCCTTGTGTAAGCATTAACGTGGTCTACAGCCCTGCGGGTTTCAGAAGGGGGCGCACCGCCTGGGTAGGTCCCTCTCAATCGATCATACAAGTCATTCAGTTCTCTTAGATTCCTGTCAAGGTTGGCAGACACTGTCAATCTGTCCTCAGTTTGGCTATCCTTAACCTTTTCAGCATAGGATTTGCAACTATCTAACTTTTTCTCTAATAGAATTGCTAGCTTCTCACCTTCATACTGCTGACCCTTCTCGGTCAGCTTTTTGTCTCTTTCTGATCGTCTCGGTTGGGGTGGAACCTCTGGTTTAGGTTTGGTGCCCTCGGCTTGAAGTCCGCGGTCCTCATCTGTTGGCTTCTCAGTGACAACCTCTGGGTTAGGTTTGGTGCCCTCGGCTTGAAGTCCGCGGTCCTCATCTGTTGGCTTCTCAGTTGGAACTGGGGCACTATCCTCCTTTGGGATCTCAGGGTTTCGTTGACCTCTGTTCTCTCTCTCGTCTCTCGCGGGGGTCTTGTGTACATCAGCTTCACCAGGTGTCGCGACACCACCCACAGCTCCTCCGCAGTCTTTCACCTCTCTTTCGTCAGTCGTTTTCGCATCCATAGCTGAAATCTCTCAAGGGTAAACTATGTTGAATCAACAGACCTACCGTAATTTAAGTACTTTAAATCTCTAATCTCTAAGTTCTCTAAATCCCGTACAGGTCAAATTGACGGTGAGGTGAAGAAACAATTTATCTACCCAAGTTCTCTAAATAAGCGACAAAAGAGGGAGTTTGAAAGCAGCAGACCTAAGGTGGTAGTCGTGAATGAAGGGTGTCACTGAAGTATAAATTCTTCAGACTCTAAATTACCGACCCGCAAGTACGAGAGATGTAAACGATGAGTTGCCATAGGCATACGAACAAACCCATGCGTATCATTGCAATACAAAATTAGTTGAATTGAGTCCCATGACGCCACAAAGGGCAAGTACCATTTGTGCATGAATGAATGTCATCAACAAAATGAAAGTAAACAAACAACATCCCACAGGCACAAGGATGGAGAGCATAAATCCATGAATCTGCAGATGTAAAGTCCTTTGCGGAACACACACAATCCTGCCCTAAATGTCCATGCCGTTCGGGCGAAGTCCACTTCCTTAATGAATCCGGCAGACAACACTGGGTCAAGGCTCTTCTTCTTCTACAGGTCTCTATGGGAAGATCTTGTTTCCGTCGAGAAATGTCTTTTACTATAAAGCCAATCAGGAACTACGACACGTCTTTCTTGTACTGATGTCATCTTTTATATTTATTCAAAGATCCACCGTAAAAGACTGCAAAATTAGACATAAAATGTGTGTGAGAATACATCAAATACAATACAAAGTATAAACCATACATGCTTTATAAGTGCTGCCACCTATGCTAAAGGAAGGCAATGATCGGTGCTGCCACCTATACTAAAGGAAGGCAGAAATATTTCACACTAAGTTGACAATCCTCAAATAGGATGACTAGGGTTCACAATGTCATATATTACTTGTCAGCAGTTTAAGGAAAGATTGCCCAAGTCAAATGCAATTGAACAGTACACTGTAGTCTGGGAAAGACTAACTGTGATAAGCATGCATCACACACGTGTGTGTATACAATGTACATGTGTCTACATACAGTACAGGTACAAACAAAGAAACCCCTTTGACTGGGGATGCACAGATTAAAAGCTTGATTATTACCTCAAGCTAATGAGAAAACAATGAAATAACTTCACCTAGTGAATCTACAATATTCATATTTTGTACATACCATTGTCACGGCTTAAAGGAGTTCCAGATGACTTTGGATAATTCGGAATAGAAATAATGGTATGAGAGGTGCTTCTTAACCATGAGGTGAAAGGAAGCAAAGAGGGCGTAAGAATACCCAGCAATACATACAAACATACATATGCTATATATTACTCAACAAATGACTACTAAGGCTGGATATAGACTAGAAAACTCCATATTGTACTAAACTGCCCTTGAGCATGTTAAGATGTGTTTTAAGTAAGAGAAGCTTACTTAAACATTCTGTGAAGTGAGGAACTATTTCTCTCAAGAAAAGAGGGCCCAAAAAAGGGTAGTAAACAGGCCCAATGTTTACATCTCTGGTACTTGCGTGGTGTAGCTGAGATGGAGTAGATACTAATAACTTCTAATTCTAATTCTAATATATGAATTTCTCACTGACTGTAACACTCCCACCCAAAATCAGCAATGAATTTTCCCAACTATGATTACTGGATGGTAAAGAAAGGGGTACGGAACGGTCTGTTGATTCATACAAATTTAACCATGGTGGGTCGCATCTGGTGGTCCAGATCTAGGACTTCCTTCAACAAGGACGGTGACCTTTTGGACTGGTCGCTCCAAAAAGCGAGGATTCGAATTGATCCTTTTCCCGAGTTTATCCAATTCCGCTGGCATGCGGATTTTCAGCCGTCTGACGAGCCCATCTTCACTCTTTGTGGTGTCTTCCACAATAGCCAATTTCCACTGACCGCGGGGCAGATCGCTCTCATGAAGGATCACAACATCCCCAACTTGTACCTTTCTCTGGTCCTTCTGCCATTTCTGCCGTGGTTGAAGATTTTGCAAGTATTGTACTCGCCATTGTGACCAGAATTGGTTTGCCAGGTATTGTACTCTCCTCCAGCGTTTCCT
>NMRB01000671.1:195651-215518 GCA_002633025.1 Notospermus geniculatus | reverse complement strand
CTGTTGGTGTATGACTGGTATTCTCAACGAACCAGGTGTAACGGTACAGAATGTCCCCCTGTAAAAAGTGTCCACTTCTATTTTTGACTGACGGAATTAAGCGGCATGACTATATTGAAAACCAATCCCCTGAGATTAGAATGTAGCAATAGGATATTTTGTTCCTGGGACAATTTTCCCTGGTGACTTTCTTTCCCTTTACGCCTGTCTACGAAGCCATAAAGTGTAGTCAGTTAATACCTACACCATTTGCCACTATACAACCGGTGGCGCTAGTAGCCATGAACTGATCATTGTTTCGTCATGGGAGATGGGCAGAATGGGGGGGGGGATGAAGATTTTTCTTTTCTTTTCACTGTTCAGGCCCGGATCCAGGGGCCGGGGCACATGGGGCATGTGCCCCCCTGGCCCTATTTTTTGAGGGTCAATTATTTTTTACTGCACTTTTTGGAAATCGTCTAGTATTTCATGTCTAAGATGCTGGGAAATCGCTTCTCATACCTTTGATTTTTCAAATTTTCCCGGGGGAGGCCCCCCGGACCCCCCCTTCGTGTGCGCGCATTTATGGTGCGAACTGAGGGCTTTGCCCTCTGGGTTGAGGCCCGCGTAGGCCTATATCCGGCCCTGCTGTTAAAGGGGTCCACACACAGGGATGTTCAGTGTGCTTTGTACCGTGGGCCTTTAACCTTCCATTCCATGGCCCAACCAGTGAATACTTTTTTAAAAATCAGCATTACAACCCGTTATTGTTAGGCCTATAACACGTCAAGGTGCCGCACCTGGTTAAATACGGTGCCAGGAGAGCAGCGTCCCTATGTAGGCCCTAAAACCCATTCAGTATGCGTGACGAAACCCGCCGACACCAGCTGTCAATCACAGTGCTCATAGGAAGCAATAATGTCTTTCACCTTTAACCCGATTTCTATTTCATTTTTTCTAATATCTTGGAGGAATTATAATTCCTCAAAGCTAATATGAATAGAAAAAGGGCATTTTTACTGCTCACTGTATGTGAAAATAACCTATTATAAACGCACTCATCAAATGCTAAGATTAAGAACAATGTATGCCTACATAAAGCCTACATTATGTTCGGCATGAAAGTTAAACCTCTCTTGTGGACACCTCCACCAGGAGGAAAGCCTTGGATTTAGGACATCAGTTTGGCCTTTCATTCCTTAATTGGTGCCGGTAATTTATCACCCTCTATAAATCAGGATACCCGGCATCTGTAAATAACAATGTATGCCTACATAAAGCCTACATTATGTTCGGCATGAAAGTTAAACCTCTCTTGTGGACACCTCCACCAGGAGGAAAGCCTTGTAGGCTAGGATTTAGGACATCAGTTTGGCCTTTCATTCCTTAATTGGTGCCGGTAATTTATCACCCTCTATAAATCAGGATACCCGGCATCTGTAAATAACAACATCAATTACTAGAGTCCCGGGGAGATAGTGTCCTTAACAGAGATGTAGGCCTACTACTTAATTTTCAAGTTATAACTTTGTTTTGATTGCCCTCAGCACAACACAGAGGCATAATTAATCGCACTTTGTTCCCATAGTTACCGCAACCGTTGGATTGGCGTTGCGACCTTGCGTCGCGTTCACACCACACTATCAGCTGTTTATTCCACAACCAGTGTTCAGACATGTCAGATTGGCGTAGCCTGCGTCACATGTGTGTGGATTACTTCGTTTATTTCTGTCATTTCGCCGATATTTTCATGGATATTATTCAAAAGTAGTGTTCCAATATATAATTTGGTTTATCAGGAGGTATTTGTGTTGAGTTGTGTTTGTCTTCTATTTTCCAATTTTGTTGTTGACTAGGCCCTAGGGCCTAGGCTAAATCCGCCCATTCTTACTCTGGCATGGACATGGTATGATGGTAGGCCTAGGCCTAGGCTACTCACTATATTAGTAGGCCTAGGCTAAGTAGGGCCTACTGCATGCATAGACAGAGGAGGTCTGGATCTTCTTTTCTTGTTTTAATCAGCCTAGGCCTAGGCCTACATTAAAGTCTATCCAGTGACGCAGTTGAGTGTAGGCCTGGGCCTAGGCTAGGCCAGGCGTACTGTACAGTACAAGGTAGGGCCTATATGCCTAGTCAATAGTGTCTGCCTCATCAGCGTTGCCGTTGATAGGCTAAACTTTTGACTAGGCGTATAGGCCTGACACGTGTCAGACGCACAGGCTTTAGCTTAGGCTTACCGGGGAAGTGCATTGAGTTCAGAGGGTTTAGTCTAGAAACCCTTTCTTAGGACTGACATTCAAGCTGAAAATTATATTGATAAAAATAAGCATTTTCATCAGTTTTCAACCAATCTTTTTCTTTAATTTCTCAATGGTTTGGCCATTAGCCATGTTAGCTACCACATTTATGCCAATTTTCAAGCGTTTATGCAATTTATTGCCAACTTAATGCATTTCCCATTTTTTACCCTCAGCACCAAAATGTACAATTTTCAAAAGGGGTCTATTTTTGTCTGGATGGTGGTACCTTGCCATTGGCATCTCGACCTGCATTACGACAAGACTGTTTCCAATCCGCAACACTTGTATACTTTGGTCTCAAACTGCGACAGAAGGATACCTGTTGTAGTGCGGTAGGTTATGTCAATCCGTTAGATTTTAATGTACAAATTGATTTTTCGGTTGATTCTGAATCCATTTTTTGTAAGGAATTCAAAAGGTGAGTTCTTATATAGCGCTTCATAGCGTATTACGCTCTCTAAGCGCTTCACACATTATTACCCCAGCCTATGATTCAGAAACCTTTCTGTCGAAACCAAAGGGCAGCCACAATATAGCGCACACAATGGACATTTCAGGCCAGTTGAGAGTTACAGAGTGGCACAGCCGGGGATCGAAGCCGCGACCTACCGATCACGAGTCCACAGCCCTAACCATTATGCCACCGCGGTCATGTGACCCTTTATTGATGATCCTTTTTTACCATACCTCTACCAATAGTAACAAGTGATGCTATTAACTGATATAAATGACATACTGAATCAACTTACAGTTTTGATAACAGGCAATAGATTATCTGATTTAAATGTCACATAGGTCAAGGTTACACTTGAACGTCAATCCTAGATCAAGGCCATGTGTGCTAAATCGTACATTCCCATGGGGAACGAATAGGAACAATGATAAAGTAAGAATGCACAAGCTGCAATGTCCCTTCCCAGTGATATCTGGATCGTAAATGGATTAAGCACTTCTACTCTCCACTTAGCTGTCCGTTTTCTGCAGTGACGAAACCACTCATACTGTGGGATTGATGGCTTGAAAATCGGTCAGCTGAGTCAGAATTAGAAGTAGAATTAGTAACTAAGGAATTTGACCTCAGCAATGAAGCTGTTGATAATCTTAATAATTATCAACAGCTTCATTGCTGAGGTCAAATTACTTGGCAGACAGACCGTTTCTGAGGCAAGAGCATTGAGCTGAATCTCATGAACCTCGGCAACCGCATTTGATGAGCTCGAGAACGGCTGTGGGTGGTTCTTTAACACACCTGACATGTTGACAATCTCCATTAGAAGTGACCTCCCATCCATTTTGGGCAAGTTCCGGAAGCTCAGGCATGGGTGTCAAGTGTACGACTTGTCGCTCATTGCCATATAGTTAGCTCGAGGTATGTGCAGAAGAAGTGCTCCCCTCGACCGTGCAAGCTTCTCCCCTTCAGGGGTTTTTACGGAATAGTTCCCATCGCAGAGCAAGAACCGAGTCAAATAGCAATGAAGCTGATGATATTGATTAAGATTCAGCAAGACTGTCGATTAGTTACTTGTACTTCTAATTCTTAGCTGACCGATTTTGTCAAGCCATTAATCCCACAATATTTGGAATGACTGAACCATGACACGAGAAGGCTACAGCAATGAACGAAGAAAGGCCTGTGAATGTTAACCCTTGGTGGCCAAGATGCAGGTGGTTTCGTCACTGCAGAAAACGGACAGCTAAGCTTAATCCAATTATGATCCAGATATCACTGGGAAGGGATATTGCAGCTTGTGAATTTTTACTTTATTATTGTTCCAGATCCTCTTCGTTCCCTATGGGCATGTATGATGTAGCACATATGGCCTTGATCTGAGATTAACCTTGTCGTTCAAGTGTGACCTTGAACTATGATGACATTTAAATCAGTTTTAATCTATTGCCTGCTACCAATACTAAGTTGATTAACTAATTACCAGTATGTCATTTATATCAGTTTATAGCATCACTTGCTACTATCGGTAGAGGTATGGTAAAAAAGATCATCAATAAAGGATCACATGACCCCATTCAGGAAACGGAAAATTTGTTACCTTTCATTTCCATGATTCTCATAACCCAACAAGGCAAAATCTACCCCAACCTCAATATGGACTTTCAGATCCTACGGAATTACATGTAAGGGAAGTCACAGATCTACAGCAACTCCAATTCGGTATCGGGTACCATGTGACTGTCCGCCATCTTGGAATTCTCTGTAATAGGTTCATTTCAGTGGCTCTTAGTCTGAATGGATAGCTTGACTCCCATAACCTACGTTTTGACACAAATATCAGCCATCTAGGTGAATTAGTTGACATGTTATGAGACAATTTAGGTATTGGTGGCCATCTTGGCAGCCATCTTGGATTTCACTGCAATGGGCCTATCCTACATTGAAACCAATGCCTGCAATGGATAGCTAGGCCCCAAAAACCTATGTCTAGACACCAACATCAATCTCCTGGCTGAATTGGTTGCAGAGTTATGGAGCCCTATAGGTATCGGCAGTTATATTGGCGGCCATCTTGGATTTGACCCCTTAAATGCTGTCTGAAAATTTGTTACCGTCCATTTTTGAATTCCTCACAAAAAATGGATTCAGAATCAACCGAAAAATCAATTTGTACATGAAAATCGAACGGGAGCTAAATTCATGACATAGCCCACCACACTATTGATGATTGTGAAGAAAAATAAATTAGATTACAATGTATCTTCATGTTAGACCCAAGATACAGAATAGCACAAAATAGACACACAAAATGATAATAAGCAAGAAGTCAATCTCCAGAATTCACGAATTTTCGACCCCAACCGGGGTCTTTTTCAAGTGGAACTTTACAATTGTAGTTCCACTTGAAAAAGACCCCGGTTGGGGTCGAAAATTCGTGAATTTTGGAGATTGACTTTTTGCTTATTATCTTCATGTTATAGGTACCGTAACATTTTACCCAAATACACAATTTTAACAAAGCCTTAACTGACATTACTGAATATGTCTTTGTTGCCTCAGACTAAAACTGACAGTGTTCACAAGTGAGTAGGCCTACCAATCTTCCAAAATTCTATCATCATCAATACCTTGTTTTTACAGTTAGGAACAGCAGCGGGTCATTTGTATGTTTCCCTAGCATAGATTTACATGTAATTATCGTTACTTAATACTCTCACTTGATCACATGCAGGGCCACTTACCTTGTCAACAAAAGTTCTGTGGTGGCGAAATTCTCCCACTAAGTTGTGCTCATTTGAGGCCCACATGGCTTCCTCATCATCCAACTGGGTATATATGTTTGCGCAAAGAGCATTGAACTTGTCACTGTTCGGGATTCTCTGCCTGAGATCTCGGTAGCAGAGGGCAAGATGCTGGCCACCTAGGATTTCATACGAGTAGCCATTGAGCTGAAAGGGATACCGGTAAATGCAATTTTTTGCCTTTTCAGGCATTACTGTTGGGAATGATTGATGTAAAAACAAGTGACAACATTCTATGCAATGGTTTGCCATTAGCTCTTGAATGTTAATTTTTAAAATTTTTCCCTGTGATGGTTGCTATGGTAATTCTTTTACTTCACTATCACTTTGGAGTGTTTTTTTAACCTACCAACCTGTTGAGTACTTTATAGCATGAAGGAATTATACAGCAGGAATTATTATTCCTCCATCCCTAAATGCACCGGTACTTACATTCCTGGCAATGAAATCTTCTTTTCTTTGATTTATGTTAAGTAGTAGTGGCTGGTATCCTTCATTTTTTGACTCAAGAATTCGTTTCTCTAATTCCGCCTTCCACTTGTTATCGACTTGACGAATGTTTCTGCTGCTTGTGAAGTTAAGCGCAGATATGTTTACCTCGTAGTGGCCTATGTGAAAGTGAAAATGACATTTATTTGTTTGTTTCATCAGCTATTGTTGGCAAGAGGAACGGTAGCCTACATGATCTTGAAAATATTATTTTGTAGTACATGTGCAGTACATGTTACAGTGTGCTTCACGGGGTTTCGTCTAAGAGGGGCGGCGGTGGGTCTTGTGCCAACGTCACCGCGTGAGGAGCCAAAGGTGCCTTCTGGCAGGGGGTCTGGGGGCCCTCTCCCAGCGAAATTTGGATTTTAGGTGCTGTGAGATGCGTTTTCTGAGCATCTGAGATGCATTCAAAATTGAGCGATTTAAATCATAAATATTAGGGCGGACAAATTTTTAAGAGGGGCGGGCGGTTTTTTTAAGAGGGGCGGATTTTGCCATCGGTATTTTTAAGAGTGGCGGGCCGCCCTTTTTTAACTGGTGTGGAGAATACTGCATGTACACTGGTTACCGGTACATGTATTTGACTTTTTCTCACCCACAAATTTCGCATCTAAATTTGGTGGAGACTTTTCTTCTGCCCTCTACTTCTTGGAACTGGCATAACTGGATGCTATTTTCATGGAAATAAGTTTCCTCTTCGTCACTTTGCTTGCCCTAAGAGAAGATAAGAATAGGAATTGATTTCATTTATTGGGACACAGGGTATTCATCATTGATACACTTGATTGTCAAGTCAAGATGTCAACATGGGGAATAGTATTCTCTCACGCGCACATGCATGCATATAATGTTGTCTTACTTGAGTTCATCGAAAGTTACATCCTCATCAAGAATGCCACTGTCAAGGCTGGTCGGTTCGCTGTATATTTGTATGTCTTCTTCGTCCATGTCTTCATTTTCGTGCTCTTGGCTTTCTATGGGTGATGTTACTGAAAGCACCCTCCTTGAATCAAATTTTGAGCAGAATTCGCTTGCTGTCTTGCTCTTCAGAATGAGTGACGTTTCAGACTTGTTCCACTCAAAAACTGTTTTAGTGAGAGTCTCACTGGCTCATCATTCTGATTTTTAAAATGTATCTGTAAGAAAAGACAAAGTTTTTTTTCTCCATTTTTATATGTACCGTATATCTACCGGTAATGAGCACAAACTCAAATCTCACTGATTACACATACCCGCTAATGTAATTGTATAGTATTGTAAATTGACATAAAAGGGCCTTTTTTGGAAAATGTGTGGACCTACGTGACCAAGACGACACGGATGACACAATGACACTGACTGAGTAGACCATATCGCTTCTACTTCTAAGTATCGGTACCGTTACATGTAATAATTGACGACTATACTGTAAAAATACACCTAGGCTTGTAACTTAGTGCCTTAATTGTTAACGTATTAAGCCTACCGGTAACTCCATTTTTATATGTACCGTATATCTACCGGTAATGAGCACAAACTCAAATCTCACTGATTACACATACCCGGTAATGTAATTGTATAGTAGGCCTATTGTAAATTGACATAAAAGGGCCTTTTTTGGAAAATGTGGAGTGGACCTACGTGACCAAGACGACACAGATGACACAATGACACTGACTGAGTAGACCATATTGCTTCTACTTCTAAGTATCGGTATCGTTACATGTAATAATTGACGACTATACTGTAAAAATACACCTAGGCTTGTAACTTAGTGCCTTAATTGTTAACGTATTAAGCCTACCGGTATGCATCATTAGGGCCTAATGGTAGGCCTAGGCTACAGGCCTTAGGTCTATTATGAGGATTAGGCCTAGTCCTGAGGCCTTGGGGGGCCTGCCGTAGCGGGGATACGGTAAAAAAGGCACTTGTAAAAAATGCCCAGGCCAGACCCAAAAATATGTCTGTTTGCTGTAACCCAACCCTGCCCTAATAGCTTGGGTAGGTAGGTAGGTAGGCATATATTTTTATTTTTTTTAGTTGGAGGTTGAAAAAAATTAGCAATTTCCACAAAATAAAATAAAACTATACTTAACAATGTCTTTCGGGGTTTATGACACACTGGCATTCAGTTTTGAAGTGTATAAAATGTTTTAGGTCGGCATACTTCGTCATTGCCGGTCGGCAAATCGGGTCCTTTGGGGCATTAAGTTTTGGGTCGGTACCATTTACAGTAGGCCTATGTAGGGTCGGTCGGGTTACAGCAAACAGACATTTTGGGTCTGGCCCCAGTAGTAAAAAAGGCACCATTAAATAAGGCACTGGTAAAAATGGTACCCGTAAATATAAATAATAAGGCACAAAAACGCATGAAAAAAATAAGGGGGTAGGTAAAAAAGGCACTAGGCCTACCACAGAAAATGCATGGCTTGATCAGAGGGTATATGATGCTTTTACTTTCATTGATTCTACATGTTTGACATTTTCAAATGGAGGCCGACTTGCACTCAGTGTTGCCTAGCATGGGTACCAAAGACCGGTAGGCCTAGGCCTAGGCCCCCTAGGCCTAGGCCTAGGCCTGCCTATCAGGGCCTAGGCGTATTATTTAGCCTAGGTAGGCCCCTAGGCCCTAGGCTATGCTAGGCCTAGGGCCTATGGCTGAAGCAGCCCCTCCCGTAGGCCTACATGGGTAGGCGTAGGCCTAGCCTACCAACCTGGATGACACCTCCTTCGCCAAAATGGTACCCGTAAATATAAATAATAAGGCACAAAAACGCATGAAAAAAATAAGGGGGTAGGTAAAAAAGGCACTACCACAGAAAATGCATGGCTTGATCAGAGGGTAGTTCTGTGGCATTAATATGATGCTTTTACTTTCATTGATTCTACATGTTTGACATTTTCAAATGGACTTGCACTCAGTGTTGTCTGTGAGGGGGCTCAGTGCATGGGTCCGATAGGGCGCATTATGTTACATTTCATTTACTTTTTTATGATCTAGCTTTGTCACATGATATATTTTCCTGCATATTGATGAGAACAATTTCATCCCAAACTTCTATTTTAAATTCAAGTGAGTCGTGCAATACGGCCGCCGGAAAGTGCTGTCTTGAAATCAGATTCCGTCATTTTAATCATATTTATGCCACAGAACTACCCTGAACAAGCCATGCATTTTCTGTGATAGTGCCTTTTTTCCTACCCCCTAATTTTTTGTGCCCTTTTTACCAGTACCCTTATACTACTGGGCCTTTTTTACCACTTCCTTTATTACCAGTGCCTTTTTTACCTGGATTCGCCGTAGCGGTAGGGCGTACCGGTAGGCCTTGGCATACCGGAAGGCTGGCTAGGCCCTACCCTATTAAAAAAATAACTATGGCACATGTACCTTATGGCATTCTGTGGTATCCTATGGTACTCTATGGTTTTTATTGTATTGTATGGTACCAGTATATTGCTATTGTATGGTATTTTACGGTACCGGTAGCGGTATGTCTAGGCCTAGGCCTAGTATGTCTAGTATGGTAATGGTAGGCCTACTTATGGTTCCCATTTATTGTAGGCATACTATTGTATTTTATGGTACGTCACGTGGTATTAATATTAGCCTATACCGGTATGGTACACTCTAAAAACTAAAGTGTTAGGTGCAACACTTAAAGAGGGCTGTGAGTGACTCCTCTTGGAAAGTGATCACTTTCTTGATCTGAAGTGATCTGAAGTGTTGGTTCAACACTTTTAGTGTTAAATGCACACTTCAGTTGTGCGCACTAATAAGTGTGGCAATTTCACCTGTGGTGTTAAACCAGCAATTCAGATCAAGAAAGTGATCACTTTCCAAGAGGAGTCACTCACAGCCCTCTTTAAGTGTGGCACCTAACACTTTAGTTTTTAGAGTGTACCTATGCCATGGTTCCCATTTAGGGGCCGATAATTTATGGTAGGCCATATAGGCCTACAATAGGCAATTAGCATAAAATCTATGGTATGGTATGGTATCTCCTACCTAGTCCTAGGGTGTACTGTAGGGGCATAGGTAGGCCCAGGCATACGGTAGGCCTAGCATGGGTACCGCAGACCGGTAGGCCTAGGCCTAGGCCTAGCAGGGCCTAGGCGTATTATTTAGCCTAGGCCCCTACCTAGGCTATGCTAGGCCTAGGGCCTAGCCAAGGGCCTAGGGCTGAATGCAGCCCCCCCGTAGGCCTACATGGTAGGCGTAGGCCTAGCCTACCAACCTGGATGACACCTCCTTCGCCTTCTTCGACTGGCTCAACACTGGCAATGGCTGACACCAGTGTAATTTTGCCAGCGTGTAGGCCCCTGCTTCTTCTTGCGAAGCGGCCTCCCTTCTTATCCCCTCTCTTCTCACTTCGTGTAAAAAGAAAGAACTCTCCATCAGTGGAGCAAATCCACCACCGCTTCTCCATGGGAAGGTATTTCATTGTCTTTTTTGGTCTCTCAGACATTTCTGTTTCTTGGTNGAGGTTGTAAGTCATCTAACGGTCGTTGGGTGGCGCTTTTAAGCAAAGACCCAAGACCTAAGACCAGCTGTAGCAACATAAGACCATGGATAATAGAAACATTAGACCCTGGGTGGAATTTGATTGGAAGTTGTTGCATGCTGATGTTCCATCATGCCTCAGCAGGAATTAAGATAAAAGGGGGCGCTCTGGTCGCTTTCGTGAAAATCGGTTTTTGCTGTAGTTGAGTCCTATGGATTAATATTTTTTTTAAATTCCTTCGCAGTGCATTAGTGCTGGGACGTATCTTCGCAGTGCATTAGTGCTGGGACGTATCTACAAAATGTCAAAACTAAAATAATAGGTGGCGCTGCTGAGATATTATTACTTTTACGTTTTTGGTCATAAGTTCTGAATGAGTTGACATATTGATATAATTCTTTTACATTCATCATGAACACATGTCTATACATCCCTTCATTATGCAATTTTCCGCATTTACCCCTAGACTGGTACCCAGTCCCAACATAGCTGACGGAGAAAGGGACCGATATTGGGCGGCCATACTTGGCAGAAAGCTGCCAGGTTATGACGTCAGAGAGGATTCCCCTAAGTCCTGAGAAATAGCTTACTTACCTCGCATCCCAAAATAGCTAACCAATCAACTGCAACGTTACAAATTCAAATTCAAAAAGAGCCAGCCAATCAACTACGTAGTTACATCAGGCAATACCGGTCCCTTATCCTTTAGCTATGTTGGGACCGGGTACCAGTCTAGGGGTTAATGCGGCAAATTGCATAATGAAGGGATGTATAGACATGTGTTCATGATGAATGTAAAAGAATAAGATCAATATGTTAACTCATTCAGAACTTATGACCAAAAACGTAAAAGTAATAATATCTCAGCAGCGCCACCTATTATTTTAGTTTTGCGGCAGACATTTCGTAGATACGTCCCAGCACTAATGCACTGCGAAGGAATTTAAAAAATATATTAATCCATAGGGCTCAACTACAGCAAAAACCGATTTTCACGAAAGCGACCAGAGCGCCCCCCTTTATCTTAATTCCTGCTGAGGCATGATGGGACATCACCATGCAACACTTCCAATCAAATTCCACCCAGGGGCTAATGTTTCTAGTATCCATGATCTTATGTTGCTACAGCTGGTCTTAGGTATTGGGTCTTTGCTTACAAGCGCCACCCAACGACCGTTAGATGACTTACAACCTCCTTGTTTTGCTTTCTAACCTCCGTGTTTTGTAAACCTCCGTGTTCTCTCACACATGATACAACCTCCGTGTTTTACAAACCTCCTTGTTTTGCTTTCTAACCTCCTTGTTCTGCAACCTTCATTAAAAGCGCCACCTGACGTCTTTTAGATGACTTACNTACCCAGTACGTACCTGGGTGCCATTTAGGGATACCCAGGTTGGACCTGGGTACCCTTTAGGGGTACCCAGGACGACATTCACCCTTTTGGCGCCAGTGTGTCATAAACCCCGAAAGACATTGTTAAGTATAGTTTTATTTTATTTTGTGGAAATTGCTAATTTTTTTCAACCTCCAACTAAAAAAATAAAAATATATGCCTACCTACCTACCTACCCAAGCTATTAGGGCAGGGTTGGGTTACAGCAAACAGACATATTTTTGGGTCTGGCCCCAGTAGTAAAAAAGGCACCATTAAATAAGGCATTGGTAAAAATGGTACCCGTAAATATAAATAATAAGGCACAAAAACGCATGAAAAAAATAAGGGGGTAGGTAAAAAAGGCACTAGGCCTACCACAGAAAATGCATGGCTTGATCAGAGGGTAGTTCTGTGGCATTAATATGATGCTTTTACTTTCATTGATTCTACATGTTTGACATTTTCAAATGGAGGCCGACTTGCACTCAGTGTTGCCTAGCATGGGTACCAAAGACCGGTAGGCCTAGGCCTAGGCCCCCTAGGCCTAGGCCTAGGCCTATCAGGGCCTAGGCATATTATTTAGCCTAGGCCCCTAGGCCCTAGGCTATGCTAGGCCTAGGGCCTAGCCTAGGGCCTATGGCTGAAGCAGCCCCCCCCGTAGGCCTACATGGGTAGGCGTAGGCCTAGCCTACCAACCTGGATGACACCTCCTTCGCCTTCTTCGACTGGCTCAACACTGGCAATGGCTGACACCAGTGTAATTTTGCCAGCGTGTAGGCCCCTGCTTCTTCTTGCGAAGCGGCCTCCCTTCTTATCCCCTCTCTTCTCACTTCGTGTAAAAAGAAAGAACTCTCCATCAGTGGAGCAAATCCACCACCGCTTCTCCATGGGAAGGCATTTCATTGTCTTTTTTGGTCTCTCAGACATTTCTGTTTCTTGGTGTTTCGACATGTCGGCAAAAATAGCAGACGCCCGAACCGAACAACATCAAAACAGACTGGCCTGACATGCCTGCGCACAGCAGTGCGATCTATTTTGCTTGTATTGCACAACGTCAATTTTTCAATTCGTAACAACTATTCTCCCTAAGATAAAATAATGATCTTCCATTTTTATACAAATACTGTTCTGTTGGTAACTTTATCTGACATCTTTGATGTAATTTATTTGTGCACTACTATTTTTACTACGTTACGATAATGAACTGGCTGAACTCGGCCAGTCGGTGAGTAGGTCAACCTCGACGCCTTGAAATTTTTGTTGCACTATAAAACACTGGCTCGGACTGTGCTGTGACGCTGGGCCCGAGTGCGCGATCGATACAGGGGAAAACCACAGGTCATGTGACCATGTCATCTGCTGTACACAATCAACATGGCGCTGTGCCAAACGTCAAGTTCAAGCGAGTTCTCTGATTTTACGAATTTCGGTGAGAAAGAGCTTCCAAATGTTGATGTAAATAGTTGTATGGACGACACATGTACTGAATATGACTCGGACACCATTGTTTCTTTGAACGCTCCTCATGCATCGGAGTATTCGTATTCGTTCACTGACGTTGACGAACATGATGATGATGATGTTGACATCCCCATGGTCATGGTTGATCAACCAGATCATGTTGATAAAGGTTTGCCATTTAGATGTAGGCCCATGTCGATGAGTATGCCTAGTCCTAGACCTCGGCCTGCCGCCACTGGTAGTACAGCCTACGACGACGCGCGTGACTCTCTCCATGAGATTGAGATTGAGATTGATGTCGATGAGGATGAGCATGATGAGGATGATGATGATGCCACCCGTCGTGTTGTTGATGATGTACCTCCGCCTTGCTATTGTGAAGATGCATGCTATAGATCATTTAGTGCCAAGGAGTGCCACTCTCTTCGACAGTGTATCTGGGGGGATGGGAAATCAAGAATGGAAAGACGTCAGTATTTTCTAACACTGTTCACTCATCAGATAAATCCAGATGCAAATAGGCCTAGTATGAATGCCATCCGGCTCATACTTCTTGGACGTACCATGTGTGTTACTGGATTGGCATATGTGCACAGTGTTGGTGAGAAATATCTTGTTGGTATATTGCGATGTTTCATTGAGAACAGTGACAGGTCAGCTCAACACGGGAAAAGATTCAAAATGGCAGGACCAACTTTGAAAACACAGGTTGCTCTGTCATTTCTATCTGCTACTTTCAACAGACTAGGAGAGCATATGCCCCACAAAAACATCGTGTATATGCCAGGTCACACCAAAAGATCAATATACAACAAGTACAAGGAAGAAGTGTTGCAGAGATATCCAAACCGAACTGACTTCACTGTTACCTATCCACATTTTTGTACTGTGTGGAAAGGTGATGCGTCCACTTCGAACTTGGTGTGTGGAAAGGTGAGTTCAATTTGAATGATTTCATACTTAAGGTACGTTTAGCTGACACGCGGAATGCGGATTGCGGAACGCGTAAGCGGAAAATGCAATGGATTTTCGTAAACATATCGTTCCGCCAGGGATTCCGCATCCCTACCGCATTCCGAATGTCTGGTAAACGCAGCTTAATACTCCACTTAAATTCCGATTTTAAAATTGTATGTGCATCTTCAGTGCGTGAAAAACATGGATCCTTGGTGCCTGGCTTGGCACCCTTGTTTTTTTTTACTTTTCATTTCTATTCTTGGTGCTCTGCAGGGCCCGATTGCACAAAGGCACGCCTACTATTACTATCTCCTAGTTAAGTTGGCTTCTAACTTAGCACAGCCGGTACATCAGAGTGGTGATTCAAACACAAATTTATTTTATTCGTACGCGATTTTACTCATGCATAACTAATTGTGTTTACTATTTTGGCAGTTGTTTAGGCAAATAGAAGGGCGACAGCTTATTACGTAATCACCCGTCACCCCTTCCATTTACCAGATGAACTGCGAATGTGACAAGCACCATTTGTTATGCATCAACGACTTCGCGTACAAATAAAATAATTTTGTGTTTGAATCACCACACACACAAACGCATTCTAGAGGCCATGTCGAATTAGCGGAACCAGCAGAAACAAAGGAACCAGCGGAACTTGAAGGAAAAACAATGTTGTTTTTTAAATAATAACTGCACTGTTCAAATCGAATTATTAGGCGCCGAAAAAAACTAGGTCTACGGTAGGCCTAGGCCATGTAGGCCCACCGGACCGGAAACAAGACATTTATTATGTTAGGCCTGCCCTGATACTAGTAACTTGGTATTGTTATTTTCAGCCAGATGGGTTTGCAAAGTGTGCAATATGCACCCAACTCAGCGAAGGTGCCCGGTGCACTACGTCAGCACACGTGTTAAAAGGAATAGGGGATACCCGCGACAAACATTACAAGCTAGTGAGGTATGTTCATTGCTAATGGATTAGGCCACATAAGAAAAATGTTTAGTTTAGCATCAGTGCCCGCCTCAAATTTTCTCGCCTTCTCAAAAACATTTTTTTTTCTTCAAAGAGCAATAGGCTACCTAGTGTTGATTATTTATGTAATTCTAGTTCTTCATTACTGCAACTGAAATTTATTTGGAATGTTCGTCTCTGTCATATTGCATGGAGTGTATTACAACCACCAAAAATGTAACAGATGTAATTACATATACTACCGGTATTAGGGTGAATTCTGATTCTTGACTTTGCCAATGAAAAAAACATTTTGGAAGCAGTATGTCATGGCGTCTGGACGAGTGCATCGTTATCGGTGTGCATTAAAGCTGAACTCCATGAACAAAAACCACAGCGCCGCAGTATGGTGGTCTACAGAAGTGCAAACGCCCTTCGAAACACCTCCAGAACATGATAGACCACCAGCGTATTTGGTGGCGCCACTGCATTCAATCTCAGGCTTTCTATCGAGACACATCAACAGATAGTGTCCAAGTGACAGAGCCTGGGTAGACTTAGTACAATCCTTAGGAACTTGAGCACGAGGTTGGTCAGGGTTCTTTAGTGCTTGCGCGCAGTTAAAATATGTGGTACAATGGCAATAACTTCGGCATCAACAAATAATACACCACTCGTCTGAGTTTCAGAAACTCAATTTGGTATCATTGCAAACATGTTGCACATAAATCTTATTTTATTTCTTTTGCCATAGTTTTGTTATTTGAATATATTTTCACAGAAACGCAATGTACTTGATATGAGCAATAATGCATACATGACTCGCGCGATGTGTGTGTATTTGGAGAAAGAATATTTAATTGATTGCGGTAATTATGACCAAAAGGATAAAATAAGAATTATCCTCAACCTATACATAATGATATCTGATGACGTTGATATACGCCAAAGGAGCGTTGTATTGTTTTTGAATGCATAAATGTTTTCAACTGGTGCTTTGGTAAACACCATAAATGTCAACAAGACGCGAATACTATAGAATAGTGACCGACTTTCCTCTCTGGTTCGGTAAGAACCTAATGCCTTCGACCTACAGAAGTCACTGGATGCCATGTCTTGATGTTGCTCTATTGCCTGCCTCAGGGTGAATACAGTGGCGCCACCAAATAGCCTGGTAGTCTATCATGTTTCGGAGGTGTTTTGAAAGTGTCTTATGGTCGTTTGCATTTCTCTTGACCACCACCGTGGCGTGGTGGTCTTTTTTTAGTGCTCGGATCTCCAGTTTTTGTTCATGCAGTTCAGCTTTAATATTCCATATACGTCAGTTAGCATGACGACGCTTTGAATGTTCGATAAGCTTATTTCAACTGCCCAGGATGAGGAAAATTATAAAAGTAGGAGAAAAAAAGTATTCCCATTCTGAGATACACAATTTGAAACGGAAAGCTAAACACATTTTATGTGAAAAGTTTACAAACGAGAGGGAATACATTCTCAAAGTGGGAGAAAATTTCTTCACATTTTAAGAATTCAATCCATTTTCAGTAACCATTCTCAAAATGGGAGAAAATGTCTTCCAATTTTGAAAATCATCAAAATGGCATTTTGAGAATCACACTTCATCTAAAATGGAAAATTGGCATTTTTAAACTGGAAGAAAATTTCTTCCCAGTTTAAGAACTAGTCCCATATGCAATGAAAAGTACCCATTCTCAAAATGGGAGAAAATTTCTTCCCATTTTGAATTTGAGAACCAACTTAAATTTTCAATGGAACAGAACGGGAAAATTCCTCAAGATGGGATAACATTTCTTCCCATTTTGGAAATCGCACATCATTTAAAATGGAGCATTTGCATTTTCAAAATGGGAAGAAATTTCTTCCCATTTTATGAATTCGTTCAATAGGCAATGAAAAGTTCCCAGTCTCAAAAGGGGAGAAAATTTCTTCCCATTTTGAGAAAATACTTACATTTTAAATGGAACAGCATGGGAAAAATCCTCAAAATGGGAGAAAATTTCTTCCCATTTTGAGAATTCCCATTTTATGAATTCGTTCAATAGGCAATGAAAAGTTACCAGTCTCAAAAGGGGAGAAAATTTCTTCCCATTTTGAGAAAATACTTACATTTTAAATGGAACAGCATGGGAAAAATCCTCAAAATGGGAGAAAATTTCTTCCCATTTTGAGAATCGTACTCCATTTAAAATGGAGCATTTGCATTATCAAAATGGGACAAAATTTCTCACCATTTTAAGAATTCGTTGCATATGCAATGAAAAGTTCCCATTCTCAAATTATCAAAATGGGAGAAACTTTCTTCCCATTCAGAAAACCTCAAGTCAAAATGGGAGAAAATTTCTTTCCATTCTGAGACTAACAATTTGAAATTGAAATCTCATCTCATTTCCAGTGAAAGGTTCCTGACGAGAAAAAAAACTAAAAGTGGGAGAAAATTTATTCATATTTTAAGAATTCATTCCATTTGCGATGAACAGTTACCATATTGAAAATATGCAATTTTCAGAATGGGAAGAAATTTACTCCCATTTAGAGAATGAAAACTTTCCACTTATTGAATTGAAATGCGATTCTCAAAATGGGAAAAAAATGTCTCCCATTTTGATAATGTGATCACTCTCGGCTGGAACTTTTCATGGGAAATGAGATGAGCTTCTAATTACAAACTGTGGATCTCAAAATGGGAGGAAAATTTCTCCCACTTTAAGAATGGAATATGTTCCATTTTAAAGTGTACAGTACTGAGATTATCAAAATGGGATGAAATGTTCTCCCATTTTGGGAATGGAAACTTTCACTGGAAATGGAACGCATTATTAAAATGGGAAAAAAATTTCTCCCATTTTGAAAATGAAAACTTTCCATCTTAAATGAACTGCAATTCTCAAAATGGGAAGAAATTTTATCCCATTTCGACGATGGTAACTGTTCACTGCAAATTCGTAAAAAGTCAAGAAATTTTCTCCCATTTTGAGAATGTATTTTTTTCTCGCTTGTAACATTTCATGGCAATCTCCCATAAAAGGTACATATAAATTTTCAAAATGGGGGAATATATTATCCCGTTTTGAAAATTTGCTGTGACATTTTCCATTCAAAGGAGAGATTCTGAAAATGAGAGAAAAACTACAAGAAAAATGGGAGATTCATTCTGATAATGATGTACAAGTTTCAAACAATTGGATGAAATTATAATCCAATTGAAATATTGCATTCAGTGATGTTATTTGTATCAACAAATGATGTAAATTGAATGAAATCACATCGTTCGGTGTGATAGCATGGTAAAGAATGTACCACCCAACTTCTCTTCAATAAATTGGTTCATATGAAATGCAGTCTTCTGATTAAATTTCTTTGTTTCCACTCTTGGTTTCCATTTCAGTCACCGCATTGACAACATTTTTAATATTCATGAACAATTTTGAAAACTTAAACAAAGGAAGACTTTCAATAACCGCAAACACTCCATATTCAACGATATTTCTGAGGACAATTCCACATTTCTTTCAAAATTACGAAGTTATCAGAAAATTCTGTAATACGCCAATTTGAACACGTAACAATTACTTATATTTCATATACTTTGGCGTGTTTAGACCATTTCTTATTTTACACTTTTAGATCTTACTCCCTTGGTATTCCAATCATGTGAAGGGCTTTTTCTTGTTAGTTCCTATTATAGCGCATATCCAGTTGAACTGTTCAATACGCTTTACATTATTACCCCAGCTATAGGTCTGTGCATTCCAATTTACTTTCTCCACTCCCCGGGGAGCATTACAGTCCCAGCAGCTGATTTCAGCGCTCTTGGACTAACATTCACATAGACCATCACTACCAGCCAGGACGGTACCCTTTTACACCTGGGTGGGGTGAAGCAAGTGAGGCAAAATGACTTGCTCAAGGTCACAAGCGAGCGTGTTTTTTTCTTGGTCAGGACTGGGAATCGAACCCGGGACTCTCTGATCAGGAGTCGGTCTCGCTAACCACTAGATCACGCCGCTCCCTTGTATGTACAATGCTGCATTCAAATTAAGTTTCTGAAGCTGGACTGCTAGGATGACCCCGAGGAGATGCATGTTTTTCTTCATCAATTGATTTCGGCAGCCCAGCCGACCAGTAATCTGGTCATCTGTTTCCAGTCATCTTTCCATAAAATGGACAATAACCTTCAGCCATGAATCAATTGATTTTAGGAAAACCTTGCACATCCCCCCCAGTCCCACATATCCCTTCTTATGCTACATGTATGTCCATGTATTCCTACCCAATGTGTCTTAGTAGTCTACCAGTCGGGTTAGGCCTGCCTACATGTACAGTCTCTCGGGGTAGGCTATAGATACACGTACACATGTAGGGGCCTACATTGTTGTAGGGCTAGCCAGGCTGCATGAACTGACTGAAAAGTTAAAGAGAATTGATGTGATCAACAACTGAAACAAAACAGTAGAAAAACGGTTCATGGTGTGGTAAAAATGCAAAAATCGCACATGCAGGCCCATTGTTTTTTAAAATAGGCAGGCCTTTAGGCTAGCAATGCCATTGTCATTGAAAAGAGAATGGCGAATGCTAGGCCTAGTCTACCGTAGGCCTACA
>NMRB01000671.1:177034-191604 GCA_002633025.1 Notospermus geniculatus | reverse complement strand
TTTTTTTCCTACAAATCTGGAAGTTGACTTCCTTTATATTCTTTTACTTTGTGTTACCCTTCGTGCATCTTTTTGCTTTGTGCTTGTTATGTATTACACATGTCATATTTATTAAACCCTTTTCTTTCAGCTAAATCAGTTTCTCCTTAATTACATTCACTCCCTTTATTAGGTCCAGCAACCATCCGTGGGGCTTGGACACTTTTCTTTCCTTAATTACATCCACTCTCTTAATTAGTTCCAGCAACCATCCGTGGTGCATGGACACTATTCTTTCCTTAATAGCTCACTCATCCTGTCTACACAGTTGTTAGTTCTACATTCGGGTTTCAGCTCAGTCTTTTCTAGAGTTTCAGATTGTAAAGTTCCACTTGAAAAAGACCCCGGTTGGGGTCGAAAATTCGTGAATTCTGGAGATTTACTTCTTGCCTATTATCATTTTGTGTGTCAGTTTTGTGCTATTCTGTATCTTGGATCAGAATATAAAGATGCGTACTTTTACTCAATTCAATTAGTCATCTGTTGTCCTCATGTTGTTCTCACTGGTAGGTATTATGGTGATTATTCAGGCTACGAGGCCTGTCAGTGGTGGTGGCCTGGGCGTGGTCGTAGTATAAATATACTAGTAGGTCAATCGGTGGTCATCTGCTTTAACCGTCACTTCCACGATAAAATCGCAGGGATATCAGAAAGATATATCGGGTGATTCAGAAAAAAAACGTTCAAAACTTTTAGGGTTAATAAATTTCCTTATAATTTTAATTGTAGGGAAATTTATTAACCCTAAAAGTTCGGAACGCTAAAAGTTCGGAACAAGTGGCAATGTCATACCTTAGGTATGACATTGCCACTTGGCAGGGACCAAGAGACGCGTTATCTGAGGTAATCTGCCAAATTTCATTCATCTAGCTAGCAAACTTCCTGAATGAGGACCCTAGCTCACTGGCTCAATAGGTGTCGCCAGTGGTTAAATCTATTGAAATGAAACTGGCAACTCGGTCCTGATCAATTTCCCACACAAAAGCCGTCCATTGTATAGGACCGAGTTTCGGTGTGCTGCCCTCTATCGTAGCTAGGATGCCCATTATGACAAAAAGTATCACACTGTCTGAAAAATGCAATTCGATTTAACATAAGCCCTATACATGGCAGCATCAAATGGGAATTTATCCATCATTAGGTAAACAGGGCCTTAGAAAATATGTTGCAGAAATACACCTTCCCACACTGACTTATTTTACATAATCTTACATCACCCGGTTAATCTGAGCCACTGACCTAATTGCACCTTGCACCCCTCAAGTGAGTCATTCCAATCCCCTAAAGTAGGACACATTAAGCAATCATTTTTATCAAGGCAAGGGGGAATGCATAATGGTTACGGCCCAAACAGGCTACAAATTTAGCATTGTAAAATCGTTAATTTTCATCGAATTTGAAAATTTAAAGCAGTTTTTTGATATAACAAATAATCTTCTGTTCAACTGCATGACTTTCCGGCAACAGCCTATTTTCCATTTTGTTATAAATTAGGGAGACATAAGGAAAACAATAGGATTATTCGTGATTACGCAATGTCAACATCTCATCTCTCCAAATCGGACCCTTCTGAAACGCATTTCACAGGGGTCCGGTGGGTCGGTGGAGCCTAAGGGATGTAAATGTAATGATCATGGCAATCCATATTCTCAGGTGTTTTAACAGGATGGGCAGAATCGCATCCTCGCACCCAGGGTCTTCACAACCGGCTCCCCAACTCGCGCTTGGTTCAAACCCTGGCGACATCCATGCCATTTTAGTGGGCAACCAGCGGAGCACTCGACTCCGCCAAATCCAGCTAATCACAGTGAAGCTTCTATCCCGTCTTGGTCATATCCCAAATATGGCAGCTGTGAAAATTTTCTCGAGTCGCTAACAAACTCGCTGAGTTTCTGATTGTTCCTGAATTAACTTCGCGTCAGCATGATTCTCACGGATTATCTTGTCAACGAGGACGTACTGATGGGATCAGAACACGAAGGTATGATCCAGTTTATGTGTTTGGGGCAGCTGTCATTTGGCAGCGTGCATAAATTATGGAATGAGATACAATGCTAGGAGCCTGGTATCCGGTAACTCGTAATACCAGATGTATGTGCAGACGTCGTAGCACTAGGCGCGATATTTGTCCATTACATCAAGTGGCATTTCCCCACTGCTTTGCATGGTTTGTTCGTGAATTACCAATTGGCGAGTACACATGAGGGAATGTCCGTCTTCCCCACCGGAACGGGGTGGATGTCCTCAGGGCATTGAGGGAGGGTACGACCGTATTAAAAATGACCTGAGATTCTCAGGATGGCAGAATGGGGTCATCTCCACTGTTATTTGCAATTTGCTCACCTAAAAGGTGCTGGATCAGTCTCATTATTCGTCCATGTTGTTTACTGCATTTGCTGACCGAGGAAAAAACGTGAATAATGACAGTCAAGTAAATGGCAAATAAGTTTGAATTGTGTAAACGGGATGATATCCATCATGACAATGCATATTTGCTCAGGCATGTCAGGTGTCTTCACAGGATAATCGGGTCGCCTACTTCGGCTTGCTCCCATAAAACCTGTTAGATCAGTCATATCATACGTCCTTGTTAATTTCATTTGCTGACCGAGGGAAAAAAACGAGAACAATGACAGTTAAAGCTGACGTGAACGAACAAAAAGCCCCAATGCGACGAGCAAGAGAATTGCAAACGCCCTGCAAACACCTCAAACGAAGGCTCAGAACATGATAGACCCCACGAGGCCAGAAGGGGGCCACCTTATTTGTCTTCGAGCTTTCGAGGTGTTAACATCCTCTGGTGAGCTCCCGCTGAACACTTTTTTTGGAAGAAAAAAATTGACCCAGCTGGGAATCGAACCCGCGTCTTGTTGTCTCTGTTCCACCGTCTTCCCCATTCGGCCACCGAACTTGTTGGAAGACTTCTCATGTTTTCTCTTATTCCTAGTACTATTACGTAAGTCGAAGGCCTACGTCTATGACCAACACAAATCCTGTCTCTGTCAGCTGGTTCGTTGGCGGGGTGGATAGAAGGTCGATGGTTCGAATCCCGTCTAAATGACTATATTTTTTTCTTTGTGTAGTGTATCGGGAGATGTTGACAGCTCTGTTGCCTCTGCCTCTGTTGGGGGCTTTTTGTTTGTTCACGTCAGCTTTAAGTAAATGAAAAATTAGGACTGAGAGATCAAAATTACGAAAGCCCAGAAGGCTCATTCAGTCTTCAAGCTTCACCCGAACGTCAATCTTATCTTGAACTCCCAGACTTCAACCTCCAAGCTTGAAGATTGAACTTCGATTGAAACTAACATCACCCTACAACCCTATGTTACGTAATCTGTAGATAATGTATCCATGATTTGCACAACATGCTCTCTCCGGCCTAAGCTGATCGTTAATTTATTCTACTAATGCAGAGAAATGGAACAATAGAACGCAAAAATAAATAACCTGAATTGGGAAAATCACTCTCTGGCGCCGAATGTACAGCCTTGTCTAAGGACAAACAGGGGTGTACCCAGCACGGGGGAGGAAGAAGACTCGCCGATAAACGAGTTTTTTAAAGTAGATATTGGCGAGAAAATGAGAGAAAAGTTGGCAAATCGACAAAAAAGAAGTGCTTTTCCCGCGCCAACAGCTAGCTACCGCCGCATAAACGTTTCAGGCCCAGTGTTTTACTATTTTCACAGTGAAATGGATTTTTTACATGCAGCCATAACAGCTGGAGTCTCAGGTTGACGTCGAGGGGCGGATCAATTGTCAGTGAAGAATGATTCTCATCACAATGATAATAATCGGTCTGTTTACTTAATTTCAATTTTCATCATAGTATTAGTAGGTTACGATATGTGGTTGGAATCAGATGACGCCAATTCGAGACGAAATGCAGTCGATGAAACAAGGTGTATCCTCAGCAGTATTTCTGCTGTGCACGTTTGCACTCGCCGAGTGCATTACGGTTACAACAGATGTCGGTGACATCATCGGATTCGAAGACAGATGGGGCAGCAGGAAACTTCATAAGTTCCGTGGAATACACTATGCAGAAGCCCCGATCGGCGATCTGAGATTCCGTGCTCCCGTTGCTAAGGCACCTTTCACGGAACCCTTCCATGCAGACAGATTTGGACCGGCGTGTCTTTACATAACATATGGAGCACAACTTGTTTTCAGCAAGGAAAAACAGAATCAGAACCACAGCGAGGATTGTTTGAGCTTGAACATCTACGTGCCGGATGGAGGAGAGACCAAAAAGGCTGTGATGGTGTGGATTCATGGAGGCGGGTTTTCGACTGGCTCTGGAATGCAGTATGATGGATCCAAAATAGCTGCTTTCGGTGATGTCATCGTCGTCACCATCAACTACCGCCTTGGACTGTTTGGTTTATTAACGACTGGAGACGAAAACGCTCCCGGCAACTATGCCCTACTTGATCAGCAAGTGGCACTAAAATGGGTGAACAAGAACATTGGTGCATTTGGTGGCGACAAGGACAGGGTGACCATCTTCGGTGAATCGGCTGGAGCCATTTCTGTGACGTGGCAGATGCTTGCCCCGAGCAATCAAGGACTCTTCCATCGGGTGATTGCGGAGAGTGGGACACCTTACAATGCCGGTACGTTTCCTCAGCCCGAAGTGACAAAACGATACACTAACCGTCTGGTTGAGAACCTTGGCTGTGCGAAGTCCGATACAAAACAAGTCATCTCCTGCCTTCGTCGTCTGCCAGCTGACGTTTTCACCGGCGGTTTTTTTCTGTATCCGTATTATGAAACATTCGCCGAAAGGCCTCCAGTTGGACCGCGGGTAGATGGCAACTTCATTCCCTATTCGCCAGAATCACGGGTTCCAAGTTCGCGACTGGAGGACCAACCCTTTTTCCGATCCTTGGATCTCCTTATCGGGACAAACAGATACGAAGGATCGTTCAAGAACCAACACCTCAATCTGAGCACTAACGCGTTCTATAGAAACAGAGCCGTGAGCTTCTGGCATGACGTCATTCCATTGGTTGAGCGATCTCGTGCGGAGAGCGACTAGAACACCGACGTCCTCTTCGAAAACCGTCGAGACTAAACTTATAAGGGTGTAGAGGAAAAGCAGACAAAAATTAACTCTTTGAGGTCGGGCCATTATTGTAAAACACTGTCTTCTTGCAGGGGGTCCGACATGGGTCTGGTAATTTTGCTGTTGCACTTCGAAACACTGTTTTAACAGAACATAGACACGACCACGCTCGTTATTAAGGTCACCAATGAAGCCCCTGCGACGTAACATTCAGGTTCAGTCTTGTTGTGAACAGGCAAGCACTGCCATTCGACAGGGCCAGCTTTAAAATTTAGGTTAGATACTGGTCGGTAGTTCTTAAAGCAATCCTTGTCAAGACCGTGACTTATCTCTCTTTTGTCATTGAAAAGCGCCGCTGACAATTTCTTTTAAAGCGGATTGCTCGCGTCTGTCCAAAGTGAACCAAAAATAATAAAACGTCCCGTTTTATTCGTAACAACAACTGGTAAATGCATTGCGACGGCCGCTCCGGAAACGGTGCTGTGGAATCTTTGACTCGGCACGAACAGTCCGCTTTAAGGTGGCGCTATATAAATACATTTAATAATAATAATAATAGTAATAATAATAATAATTCAATCTTGCATTGAGTTCATTCATAATACAATGTAAGAAATGGGTATACCAATTAAACCGCTGGCTATTGGAATAAGCCAAAAAACGAGTCGGTGAATTATTACATACATGTAGTGACGAAATGTTCAATGCCTTATTCCAACAGTTGATTTGATGAAAAGACGGAAGGAAATGACGCTTTGGGATCTCCCGTGCTTGTATATCAATGCCGATCATGAAGAGTCAATGCAACATCTGAGAAGTGATCATCATAATTTTAACATTTCTATCGAAAACAGCCATTGCGCGGTGAACGAAAAAGCATGTTTAGCATATCTCTTCTGAGGCGTTTACAGGCTAACAAGTGTAAGTACGAATTAAGGCAATAATTCATGTTTTCAAATATCATAGACAAATTGAGTAAAATCCACAGTAAATGCTGGATGTCGTCAGCGTCGTCTCCTTCGAACACCCACACGAGGAGAGTCTCGATTTTGCTAAGGATCTGAAATACGATGAATGCAGTCGTGATTAAAATTGTTGCTGACGTAATCGACGAGTCGTCCAATGAGGTCGTCTTTTTCAGTGCTTTGTTTCTTTGACTTCGTTTCACAGCTACGATGACCGCCGTGTTGAAGATAGAAAGTAGGATGATTGGGATATTGGCCGATAACGAATTGGCGATGCCTTCGTAAAGGGTATCCCACGGTTCATTGAAGTGATACAGGCAAAACCAATGTTGATATTTCTCTTAGAACGAACGAATTGCAACATTTACGAGTCCAAAAGCGATGCCAGGCATAGAAATGATTACGGCAGTTACCTTGGCCTTGTGCATTGTGCATATTCTGGCTGCTTGTAAATGCCAAATTAACGCAATGAAGCGATCGAAAGTCATGAGGACTAGTACCATGGAAGAAAGAACCAAGCCTACCTCTAGGCTTGACAAGTAGTACACGCAATATCCATGTTTTACTTCGTAGTTTTTAAATAGTTTTGGTGCCATTACTAGAAGATAGCGTAGAATCATTCTACCATAGATGTACACACTGTCAAATATGGCCACACAGCGCATGTAAAAACAGGTCGTACTCTTCTCATACTTCTTCTGGTTCATTATAACAAAGCTTAGCGAATTACCGATGAGCCCAAAAACCATGAGAAGTGAGGGAATTGGAACTGTTAGAATGTAAACAACGATGTCTATGCTGTGTCGCTGAGGACTTCCTCGGTTGTAACGCGTCGTTGTTGAATCGTTCACGAACATTATGGAACAGATAAGATGCGTTAAATCAATATTTCAGGATAAGCTATTCTGCAGTAAGCACGAAAACAAGCCACTGAACTATCAATTGTTTCTTATGTGACATTGTTCTTGTTGTCTGTTATAATAAACACTCATATCGGGTTAAATAAAAATATCTGGTTCAGTCTGCCGACTTTTTTTTGTGAATGGAACTTTCTCAGGCTTTTATTCAGAGTTAGATCGATATACACTATAGTTGCAATGAAAAACAAATGGCCTGGTCATTCCAACATTACTGAATCCAACCTTGCCAAGGACAAGCAGTGTAGCGTGGTGCCGCGATTTCAATCGATATTGCATTCAGCAATACATCACTAGTGACTGCACACCTATCACAAATTTTCAAACAAATTCGTTGGAAGCAACCTATCACCTGATACCTCTAGACGACCCCTGTGTGCCTCAGCAACACCTTTGTTTGGGACTGCAGGGAACGACTAGGTTCGTACGATGAGAAGATTTCAGAAGGAGGCTGCGCACTTTTGCTTGCATTCCACAGGCGCTGTAGCTGTATTCGATGACGTTCCTGAAATTTCCTTAAATTAAATTACTTTTTCTCGCAAGGAGAGAGCACCCTCTTCGTGACTCAACCACTGACGGTTGAAAAGATGAATTATTTTGCTGTTGATTCTTGACAGTGTGACAAACGATCACACCACTTTAACCGCTTGCCATTAGGGCTGAATCGGTTAATGTCGTCCTGGATACACCTCATTATTACCCAGGGTAATCCTGGGTAATCCTTTTTGTTACCCAGGATCGTCCTGGGTACAAATAAGGAACCTTAACATTACCCAGTTTTAAAATCCACGCCATTTTCCACCCGCGCCCGAGGTTGTGGTACGTGCGTTCATATTCTTGCTAGCAATTGCCCCTCCCAGTGCATATCATGGTTTTGCGTGCAAGCCACTTCAGTTTCGCATCAACTTTGACACCTGCTTTCAACTTGTATCTACCATTACCGACATCCGCCAGATATTTCTTCAGCTCGCTTCCTTTTGAAATGAGAATTCCATCCCTATAGGATGGAATAGATTGGAAATACGCCTGCAAATCGCAGTCTTTAACGCGAGTTGCCATTCTGACAGCTGCTGAGAGATCACCACGTCAAAATGCACGTGTATTAATTCGTGGCCGGCTAGAATAAAATAGTACCGTACCTCGAGCACAGGTGGAAAATGGCGTGGATTTCAAACAGGGTAATGTTAAGGTACCTTATTTATACCCAGGATCGCCCTGGGTAACAAAATGGATTACCCAGAATACCCAGGGTAATAATGAGGTGTACCCAGGACGACATTAACCGATTCAGCGCCATTAGGAGTACGCCATAACGAGTTAACGAATTACAAGGTGACAAGTTTAATGGCTTAATTCCCCTGACCGGCCCTAAAATGATGTAATATTAAGCCTGATCCTTGCGGTTCGTTTGGGGCCATCGATGTCGATACAACTTTGTTAAGTAATGACGTAAAACCAGCAGCACACCAGGCCATATCGCAAGCGATTCTGCTCGCCAGCGAGCAAAATCGTTTGTTGATGCCAGGTGTGCGCTGGACAGCGATGCTAGCGCATTATCAAAAATATGAAAACCGATCGACCTTAATTGTCTGCGGTGGCTGGCGAGAAGATCGGTGGCTATTCGATCGCTTGCGAAATCGCCTGCTGCGTTCCTGGGTTAAGTGCCAACGGTTGTAACGTTTATCGTCAATTAGTTAATGAATTAAAAAGCGTCAACTCTAATCTATACTTTCCAGCAATAGTTTCCTCATTATCAAAAGCGACGGTATCAGGACTTCGATTCGAAGGTATCAACAGACTGCTGTGTGGTCAGCAATGCCGACCATTTATACCATACAGGAAAAGCTGGAGCCCGGTTTCACAGTTTTTTTCCCTGAAATCCAAGTCCGGTTTTATTTTTCAACGAAGGATTAGGATATACATGTATAGCTATAGAGACCGTGACTATTCAAACATAGCCATACATTGTATAGCGGACTTGTATTCCTAGGACTAACATGTAAGTGTTCAGTTCGCAATATACACTCTTAGCCAAAAAGGTTCTTTAGGGGTTCTTTGTGCCTCACCAGAGGAACCCCAAGGTTGTATATAGAACCTTCTGTAAAGAACCCGAGAGGGTTCCATATAGAACCTTTCTGTCGCCAAAGAACCCATAAAGGTTCCAGTTAGAACCCTTTTCTGAGGGAAAGATTCTATCTGGAACCTCTAAAGGTTCTTAAACAACCAAAGGGTTCTTAAATCAGAGGGTTCTCCTGGTGTGGCACCAAAGAACGTTTTCGGCTAAGAGTGTATATCGAGGTTTATGTTGATTGTGTTTTACGTAATAAACCCAAAATCATGCTAAGCATTTCTTTTCGGAGGCGTTTACAAGCTAACAAATAAAAGAATGAATTAAGGCAATAATTCCTGTTTTCAAATATCATAGACAAGTTCAGGAAAATTCGCAGGATTTGCTGGATATGATCAGCGACCTCTCCTTCGAACACCCACACGAGGAGAGTCTCGATTTTGCTAAGGATCTGAAATACGATAAATGCAGTCGTGATCAAAATTGTTGCTGACGTTTTGAAGAGCTTTGGTGCCATAACTAGAAGATACCGTAGAATCATTCTACCGTAGATGTACACACTGTCAAATATCGCCACACAGCGCATGTAGAAACAGGACGTACTGTTCTCATACTTCTTCTGGTTCATTATAACAAAGCTTAGCGAATTACCGATGAGCCCCAAAACCATGAGAAACGGGGGAATTGGAACTGTTAGAATGTGAACTACGATATCAATCGTGTGTCTCAGCGAACTTCCTTGGTTGTTACCCACCGTTGTTGAACCGTTTAGGAACATTGTGGAGCAGATAGGCCTACATGTTTGATGCCTTCCTTAAATCTCAATTTCAAATACAATTTCAGTTTCGATCTTTGGTGCGTTCGGCATGAACGAATAATGTTATGAGTAGACATTGTGAATGCATTTTCAGAATTCACGGGCCTGTACTAAGTAATCCAAGTTTTTACCAGTTCCGTGGACCTTAGGCGAAAATCGGCGACAACTGAAAGCAATGAGGGGATGGCTATCCTGAATTTCGGTCAATCTGAACGATCTCGATGTTGATGAGCAAAGATCAGTCCAAATTATGGCGAGTAATGGCCGATTCAACGCCAGTAGTTGCCGACCGAAGGAGCATTTTCGAATGAGAATGGTTCACAGTGCAAACTCTCATGTGGCCATCTATCACGAATGGTTAAAAACAACCTGTCCCGTTCGAGTATTTGTGGTATTTCGATGCCCGTGCCTCTATAGCGATCTTCGTGTCAGAATTCAGCACAATGATTTTGATAAAGGGTCATTCCATGTCAAATCACCCAATAAAAACAGCATTTTGCATGGTACCCCCTTGGAATTTGCTCAAAACTTGTTTGTGGGGTACTTTTGACTGGCAAAGCCCAAATTTCAAATATTAGCGCAATCGGACAAGTGGTTTTGGAGATATGAGGGTCTAAAATTTCAAAAAAGGGTCCGAAATGGGTCGACCGCACTTTTTAAAACACTTATATCTCAGTAACTACTGGTCCGATTTTCATAAATGAGACACCTTTGGAAAGGGAATTCGATGAGGATTGATTTCTGAAGTCAAAAACTTAGTTTCGGGCCAAAAACTTAGTTTCTGCTTGCAAAAACCCAGTTATGGAAAGCTGTTCGTTCATTAAAGGGGTCATTCCATGTCAAATCACCCAATAAAAACAGCATTTTGCATGGTACCCCCTTGGAATTTGCTCAAAACTTGTTTTTGGGGTACTTTTGACTGGCAAAGCTCAAATTTCGAATATTAGCGCAATCGGACAAGTGGTTTTGGAGATACGAGGGTCTAAAATTTCAAAAAAAGGGTCCGAAATGGGTCGACCACACTTTTTAAAACACTGATATCTCGGTAACTACTGGTCCGATTTTCATAAATGAGACATCTTTGGAAAGGGAATTCGATGAGGATTCCAAATCTGTCATTATATTTGGTATAGGATGAGGGAAAAGATATATGACCTTTCGACCTTTTGTTTGACCTTGAATTTGACCCCTTTCACGGCGAGACCTTGAGACAGAATTTTCTCAGTATGTACCCTTGAATGTTATCTACAACATATAAAAAAACCATGAGGGTATTCTTTTTTGTTTCAGAGAAAATGTATGATGAATATTAGATGGTATTCTACAAAGGCATTCATTCTGTGCAACACACTCCAATACATGGTATTGTGTACATGGTATGGTTTAGGTCTGTAGGTGAATCCTTTCTACTACAATATGTTTGAATTTTTGTATCATAACCAAAGGGCTGAAAAAGAGATTATATTGTTATTGGTTCGCATAGTGACTATTTTTTCATACCAGTTTTGCAATGCCCGATTCACTCTTCGATCATGCGGTTATTCACATTAGCAAACCAGGGCTTTGCACTAACGCAGGAAACTTTCATTGTGAGATTGAAAATTGGAAACCAATAAAATTGGGTTACCTTCGATAAAGATGATTGATAGTGAATACCTTAATAAGTTGAAAGTAGATGTCCATTTGCTGCTTCGTATTTTTATATTTGTATATAGAAGACGAGAGTAATCACCTCCTGGATGGGCATTACCTGGAATCTATGAGTGTGCCATGATACATTTCTGGTGGGAAACCAATGCACTCTCTCGGTATTGGGTGTTTTGAGATGTCTAAAATGGTACATGAAGTGGCCCGTGCCCCTCAATTGCAATAATGTTTTCGACAAAACGTCGCTACGTAAACCTTGACCCCACCAGGCTTGTTGCATGATTTACGAGTATTCTTTTGTTTTAAGATAATTTCCATGTGCTTGGTAGGGATTATTTTTCAAAATAATAAAGTCCATTGAAGTACTTCCTGTATGAATTAACACTTTCCTGCGAAAGTCAGACTTTTCCCTGAAACTCAGAAATTATGATTAGATTTTTCTCTGAAACAAAAAAGAATACCCTCCTGTTTTTTTTATATGTTGTAGATAACATTCAAGCGTACATACTGTGAAAATTGTGTTTCAAGGTCTCGCCGTGAAAAGGGTCAAACTCAAGGTCAAACAAAAGGTCAAAAGGTCATATATCTTTTCCTTCATCCTATACCAAATATAATGGCAGATTTGGAATCCTCATCGAATTCCCTTTCCAAAGGTGTCTCATTTATGAAAATCGGACCAGTAGTTACCGAGATATAAGTGNTGTACCTTCTTATCCTGTATACATAAATATTGATTAATATCTTCAATTTCAAGCTGAAGGTAACATTGTCAAAAAAACAGAAACGATTTTTCTTTGTAGTAAGAATAATAAAATTACGATAAAATTAGGGGGGTCATGTTTGATTCCTTTGTGAGATCACTGATCAGCAAAAACCATGTCATGCGTGGCTACTTTATTAAATGGATTAAATCCATTAGACACATATGCCTATATACACACACTGATTAAAAGTATTGCAACATAGGTTTTTTTTCTTAATTTCTCGGTCGTCAGTCATTAATGTTTGATTCCCAAATGTGATACTTTGAGATTTTATAAACCTGTTGGTTCGAAAGGTTTTAAGAAAAAGTGGATATATCATGAAAATATCAGAATATCAAAATACGACCCATTTGATATCTCGAAAACTTTGAAGTGCATGACTACAAGAGTTTTACAAAATGAAGACAACTGAAATTCATTCACAACTGTGAAAAAATTGCGCTGAAAATGCACATCAATTTTGTGTTAATAAAATACCAATTCTGTGAAAAATCGGATTTTGTGTAGAAAAGTTCATTTTTCTTGATAAATGCGGCCTTTCATTGGATGAAACTGGCATGGCTCAGACACATGGGATGACAGATTTTCATCCGCAGTGGACTCGTATGCCAAGCCGCTTGTCCAGTTCAAACAAGAGGCCCATGGGCCTGGCGCTCAGCTGACATTTGACGCCTCAGTTTGATAGGCTAAGGCATAAGGGGTACTGCAGTCTTAGGAAGGTTCGTGGATGATGTCAAATTTTATTCACCGGGGCCCGTATGCATAAAGGAGGTGGTAACTATACCCTGGTTTAGCCTATTCTGAGAATTGTTATTCTTCTCTCCCTGGTTTAGAAAATTCGGTATGCATAAAACAAAGTATAACAATTCTGTGTATAACAAATCTATGTTTAGCTTATTCCACAGTGTAGTGTTATTCCACGGTATTTGTGTGCAAAGCCTGCAGGAAATCTATTATTAGATGATTTGGACCCTTTATGCAAATTAAGTCACAATAGAGTTATACATGCCAAACAGTCAACATGTGCTCCCAAGGAAGCTGGCAGAGAAAACAGCTTATTCCACGGTTTAATGTTATTCCATGGTATTGGAGTCTTTTCTCACAATCAGACTGGTTTCATAAAATACAATGCATGTCATGTTGGTGATGCTTATCAGGGCTCAGTTTTTTTCGAAAGTCCCACTGTCTCTATCATGGCGTTAGGTCTTCTTGGCGTTATTGCATTCAAGCACTAATCCAAAATCATCGCCAAGTTAGGGTTATAGTAGTTTTGAAGAACCACGCCAATGGTTGCAGTTATTTCAGTCATTTGGAGTCAGCAGCCCTTCAACAGAATACAATTTGATGATGCACAGCGCTTCATTCTGCCTTACTCTACTCCTTAAACATACCCCTTGGTAGGTTTAGGTTACACCAGCAAATCTGGCATATTAACACCACAGAATAACCTATTCCATCTTTATGCATTCGGCCGCCTATTCCATGAATAGCGTTATACCACAGTTTTGCTTAAACCACTGTTATGCATACCGATGGTGGTACAACCGTGAAGTTATACCTGGAATAAGCTATACCTCCCCTAATCCACCTTTATGCATACGGGCCCAAGTGTGCATGGTTGGATGGGATTAAGTCTGCTAATTATGATAAGAGACTCGGTCCAATACAATTTTGCCAAGAATGAATCACATTTATTTTGGAAAGCCTACGGTTTGCATACCTGTGTAAGAGAATAATTCATTTGTCTGCTGTGGCGAAGAGTTCTCTGTTCTATGATTTCGACAGTTGATCCCTAATTGGCATTCCAGTTGTGTCGGCTGAGAGTGAGTTCTTCAAATTCAAGACACTTCCTTTGTCCTCTCGTTAGCAACAGCAGCATCAGCGAGCTGGGGTGCTTCGGCAACCAGGATCGACCTGAAATGTAGTGAATAGAGTGGGAATAGGTTAAATTGTACATGACATGCAGGCCTAAAATCCTTGGTGAATCGAGATACATGTCAGATCTTTATTATAGCATGATACCGTACAGTGCTTGGTTATTAGACCCTTGGTTGGTGGGAAGGGGTTAAATTTTAATGTTACAAGATAGGCGTACAATCCTTGCTGAATCAAGATACATGTCAGATACCGTACTTTATTAGACCCCCCTTGGTTGGGAAATTATCGGAAAGGGGTTAATGTAGAATGAGACAATCCTTGGTATTAGACCCCCTTGGGTGGGAAGGGGTAAATAACACATGTAGGCCTTCATTCCTTGGTGAATTGATAAAGAGCTTATTAGACCCCCC
>NMRB01000671.1:152616-169543 GCA_002633025.1 Notospermus geniculatus | reverse complement strand
AAAAAAATACAAGAGACTAGACTGAGAAAAACTCAAACGTACCGTGCATGGAACCTACGCACGACGAATACGCACACACGTCACTTTGATGGACAATCATTGTGGATGACGCCAGAATGTAACATGAAACAAAATGAAAATCGCACACACGAACACTAATCACGTATGGAGGTGCCAAACGTATGCAAGCTAGGGGTCATGATGAATTACGCATAGTGAAGAAAAGATTGATGTAGTTCCAAGATCGTCGACCACTAGAGATCAACGTCGCCCATATTCGCGAAATGATAAAAAACACGTATCTGCATTGCAACTGGAAAACATGATGAGTATTTTATGTGCACATCACTTCAAAGAAATAAGTATTACTTTCCTCACCAAGCCTGACTCCGCAAACTGCGTAAATACTGTGCGATGAACACGGCTACCGTGAGTGTAACGAATTACGCATGATGCAAGAATGAAACTGCAAGGATCAATGTCTTAGTATGTTGCCAAAGAATGTGGAAAAGTCGAGGACCAATTCCAACCTTAGGTTCATTCGGAAATCGTTGTCTGAATTAGACTACATCCATAACCCAGATGTTGCTTTTTAAGACGTTGTCGAACTCCGTCCTAAATTCCATGAAGTTGTCAAAATGATCCGCTAGCTCCAGTACGCGACCGCAGGTGTGAGCTATCGGCCGGCGCTGTGCCCCCTCCATTGGTACGAACTGTACTGTTATCTTGTCGACGGCAAGAAGGTCTGAGCCCGTGCAGAATCTCAGAAAACGACCCAAACACGCCATGTCCATTTCTTTCACAAATCTTTTCAGGTGATTCGACACATCATGTCCGGGTGCAGGCAGGTCAAGCATCTGCACAACCTTCCTATTTGTTGGACGCAACTTAGTGTGCAATTCATCAAAGGTCTTCTTACTCATCAGGTGTTTTACAATATCTCGCCAACAATCGCACACGAACATTGGCGCTTGTATCAACGTTTTATGGGCGATCTCCATCAATACTGGCTTCACATTGTCCTCTTTCACAAAGGTACGGCAATCATGTGTGCCCAGTGCTTCCATCAGCTCATCTTGTTCCACCGCTTGAAAATCGTTCAATGCTGCCTGGAACACTTCTTTTTCGGGAATTGCAACGAAGTTGAGGAAATCCTCCAGTGTACATGCGGCGTCTTCTTCATTGAACATGCAGTGGCGCATGAACGCCTTAGAAAGAAATATGGGCCAGTAACCAGTTTCTTTCCAGCCAAACTTCAGAATTCGGCCACATGCCTTCCACTCCTCATAACCGAAGTCGTGCCGTAAACTTGGAATCTTCATGTCTCTACCCAGGGTACACCTTTGGTAAAATTCATTCCAGAATTCGGACACAAGGTCTCTCAAGACGCCACCTGTATCTTCAGCTTGTTCTCTTTCTCCTGATGGTAGTATCCGAACGATTTCGAGTTGTGCGTTTTCTACATCCGGGTCCTTGAAGCAGGAACGTAGTTCATCAAAGGCCATTGACCCACGGTGGACGCAGATTTGTATTCTCCTGGGAACGTTAGGTAGCAGGGGAATGGTGTCATCAAACTGATTGTCAAAGTCTGGCAAATCTAACTGTCCGACGTTGTAGTTGAAGACCACCTCGTCGGCATCTGTCGATTGGTCTGCTGGATCAGGGGCCGTATGCATACATTAAACTATTGTTCCAAACAAAAGGTATGGGACATCACATGACATGACATGAATGACATGATGTGATATAAAACAAGAGGTCAATCTCCAGAATTCACGAATTTTCGACCCCAACCGGGGTCTTTTTCAAGTGGAACTTTACAATCTGAAACTCTAGAAAAGACTGAGCTGAAACCCGAATGCAGGACTACATAACCTGTGTAGACAGGACAAACAAGCAATTAAGGAAAGAATAGCGACCAAGCCCCACGGGTGGCCGCTGGACAATTAAGGAGAAACTAATTTAGCTGAAAGAAAAGGATTGAATAACTGCAGGGCTGCCCAGCCTGACCAGAGTTTAGGCAACTGGCGCAGAGCTTGTCATGATGTCATGATGTGACATGATATGACATATCATGACAATGTCAATTTTGACCTTGACCTCTGACCTTGACCTATGATCATCAAGGTCATTGCACAATCGAAATGGGCACCCTCAACAACCTAAGTATGGGTGCTAATCGACCTGCACCGCTACCAAAAATATATTTCAAATTATCAAGTTTGGCCTTGATGGAGAACACTGATCGACATTACAATATGTTTGGTGGAGACCACATCCCTACCACACTCCATGTTTATGATAAAGTAAACGCGGGAAAAGGCCTCGACTCGATAAACACGCGGGTAAAATACACTTTTATATTTATAAAGGTGAGCTTACTTTATCCTCTTCCATTTCCTTGATAGTGTCGTTCGAGATGCCGCGGTCCCGGAGAAAATTGGAGATCTGCTCCTCCATTTGTCTGGAATTAGAAAGGGTCTCTTTAGCAAGGGCAAGGGCAAAAGACAACCGACATGATTGTTACCGTTCACTACTTTCTGAGTTGGTTTCAGTCATTTGATCAAGAAGAGTAGTCATGATGACTAGGACATTTTTTCAGCTTATATAATGTGGTGTGCTCGATCAAATTGATGTTCGAAAATGTAAGGTGATCATCAGACAGTGGGGGTGTACCATGTGTACGGTTGATACACAAGGCATGTATGCCCTTAGGCCTGCATCAAATATCCTATTAGCGCAACAGTATTTTTGAACAACCTCCAAATTAAAAGCAGTGATAGGCCTACCGGTATTTCTTTTTTACTTGTCTATAGCACTAGAAACAACCACAAACCAGGCAGAACTACATTTCCACATCAAATGACGAAAAAACCAACCTCGCCATCGTGAACTACGCTCGGTACCGTTTACCCGTTTTTGCCACTGGACAAGATCTAACGGACAGTCCCAGAGCTGAAGATGACCTGCTTAAAACCGGCTCGCGTACCTATGTACACGCGTAAGGCATGTTAAAGGTAGCAAAATTCAATCTTAATATATCCTTAGCAGACCTTGACAGGCTATCTTTACAGACACTGAAGTTAAATCCAATATGATTAAATTCAGTTTGATTCAGAATCAAATATATTTTGATATTAATCAAAATTCATTCGATCCAGGATCAAATATACAGTGAGTGCCTGATTTACTGGTGGTTGTTAGAATTTTCTAAGTCCAGATCAGTGGGGCCCACAAAAGGAGAGTTGGCCTAGGAATGAACCCCAGTTTAAAATAACAAGTGAAACATGGGGCAATCAGAAAATGTGCAAACATTTTAGCATTGTTGTGCACGCCACAGTGGTTCAATGATCAGGCTCAGGAAATAAGGGATGTCTGTTTCAACAATTTTTCATGGTGTTCCTTCTGGGACATTAAACCTAACACAGGTCAGATTGTAAATAATCAATGTCGCAGTTACCTAATGATGCCAGGGTAAATTGGTTTACTTTCCATGAGTCTTGCAAATCCAAGATAGTGCTCAGTCAACTGGTAAATACTGTGGTCTGTGGTTTAATCATTATGTTCACTTTATGGTGTCTGTTGCACAGGTCTGGCATTTTACCTTGTTGAAGTTGACTACGACTATAGTCATTGAAAAGAGTTTACTGTTGTGGCATTCCAAGGCCGTTAAGAATGATTTCAAGGTCCACAGCCCTATTCATGAATAGCTGAATCATTCAATAATACCACTAGACCGCGGTAGTTTCCTTCTTTCAAATGGCTTGGCCCACCCCGTTGTGGTCCTAAAATGCATATTATAATGAGGAAAACCTGGTGTCAGTAAATCATGCCAGACCACCAGTAAATCAGGCACTCACTGTATTTCGATTCATATCGAAATTCATTCGATCCAGGATCGAAATTCATTCGATCCAGGATCGAAATTCATTCGATCCAGGATCGAAATTCATTNACCCAGGACCAACCTGGGTAACCCTAAAAGTTACCCAGGACGATCCTGGGTAAAACTTTAGTGTACTAAAGTTTACCCAGTTTGAAATTCTCGCACTTTTACACCTGCGGTCGAGGATCTTGAAAACGGCACTTAGTCATACATCAGTGAACGAAATCCATCAAATCGGCAAAAATGGCAGCTGATAACGTCACTCGTGTTGCTGCGGAGGATTTGCAGATGTATTTGAATTCGATCGAATCTAATAGGGGCGGTTAGTTCACATCTAAAGGTCGAGAAATAAAAAAGAAACTGGTTAAGTTCGTGGAAGGAAAATACGAACTGTTTGAAGGGGTAAACGTGACGTCAAACTGCAGTGGCTAGTTCGGGATGAACTTATATGCACTGGCGCGGGAAATTGCCAGCGGCGCTGTGGAGGCATGGGCACCTGTATCGCGCGAATTTCAAACTGGGTAAACTTTAGTACACTAAAGTTTACCCAGGATCGTCCTGGGTAACTTTTAGGGTTACCCAGGTTGGTCCTGGGTAAACTTTAGGGTTACCCAGGACGACATCTACCGATTCGGCGACAGTACAGGCATGCATGCTGTCTGCTTGCGCTTGTGTTGTCAATCGTTCGTTGCAGCAATTCAGCATGACGATGTCAGATGTCTCATAGGCCTAGACCACTTGCGTTTAGTCCGTCCGGGGTGTAAACATTATATTAGGCCTAAACAATAGCCTCGCCCCACCCAGCCCAGGCATGCCAGGTGAAAATGCAGAGCATGTACTACAGTGAACCGCTGTACATCGTTCGTGTTTTCACCTGGCCCTGGAGGCGAGGCTATTGTTTACACCCTGGTCCTGGACTGACTAACGCAAGTGGTCTATAAGCCTTTTCACGGATAGCAGCGCGCAAGGAATCACGGGAACGATTCGGTCCACCCCCTAGTGGCATCTAGCGGCGGAAGGTGAAACTCTAATGGCTTAACCATTGCGCTCGCTTCGCGCCTTCTCCACGTGTGGAAAACCTCCAAATTTTCTGCATTACCATGGGCGGAGCGGACCGTTGCGCAGTATACGGCTGCAATAATGACAGATGTTACCCTGACAAATAAAGGGGCTGTATACTTAAGGTTGAATTGTCCCAAATAAATTTTTGATTATTTATAATAAAGTGACAAAACCCATTTTCACAGGGTGATTAGTTAAGATGTTAAACTAGATTATAAGAATGAAAAATTGGCGAATTTCCCGTTATTTCAACTGAAACAAAAGACCTTTGCAAAATGTCATTAAAGTGGTAGAAATACACAAGCCCTTAAAATGCCGTTTACAACACATGTTAAATACATTGTATACTTTGTATTTATAAGGTTACATTTATTATATCCTTTGCCTTTCATGAAAATAATGACAAATAATGCCAATATCCTCTCAACTTCGGCAATTTGTTCAACTCTAGCAGTGGGGGCATCATACAACAGCCTTTCATGGCTATGGCACTCAACAAGGGCAACATACCAAACTTGAAAACTTGTGCTCAGTCAACTGGTGAATACTGTGGTTTGTGGTTCAATCATTGTGTTTATATGGTGTCTGTTGCACAGGCCTGACATTCTGCCCTTGTGTGAAGTAGGTTGACTTCGACTGTAGTACGCACCTGACTGCCTCACACCTGACTGCCTGTTCTTAACAAGCCATATACATGAAAGGCTGTTCTGTGATGCCCCCACTGCTAGAGTTGAACAAATTGCCAAAGTTGAGAGGATATTGGTGTTATTTGTCATTATTTTCATGAAAGGCAAAGGATATAAACAAATGTAACCTTATAAATTCAAAGTAAACAATGTATTTAACATGTGTTGTAAACGGCATTTTAAGGACTTGTGTATTTCTACTACTTTAATGACATTTTGCAAAGGTCTTTTGTTTCAGTTGAAACAACGGGAAATTTGCCAATTTTTCATTCTTATAATCTAGTTTAACATCTTAACTAATCACCCTGTGAAAATGGGTTTTGTCACTTTATTATAAATAATCAAAAATTTATTTGGGACAATTCAACCTTAAGTATACAGCCCCTTTACGGAGAAATGTGTGTTTCAGTGTGAGAAATTTGGTTGTAAACGGGCGTGCTCGCAGTAGAGCAGGTGCATCCTATAAGGACAACAATTATGACCCACCAAACGTGCACAGACGTGAAAGAAATAACATACATAACCCCTTGGGCATGAAGAGTATCCATCTGCGGGTCTTCCATTTTCTTTTCTCAGAATGACCCAGACCTTGACGGTGAAAGGAGGGCCATTACACTTCGGTCTCCTTTGTGACATATGCATGAATAACAGATTGTGCCGTGTAATGATATTGGGGTTTATTAACGTGGTTTGATAAAAAAAGAGATTTTCCAACCAGAAAGGCTTCTTTCCCCTCTGTGTTCAGTTGCGCTTCTTTGTTTTCTGGAAAAAGAAGGGGACTTAGGCCTAAGTACCGAATGTGCAAGTAATTGTTACTGTCAACAAGTGTACCCAAAGCATCAACCCGCAATATGGCCAACGGGGACACTAACTTCTCTTGAAATAATTCGACACCTCTTACCTGTGAAATATCTGGGTAGCTGTATATCTATGGGCTTAACTTCCCACCCAGCCTAGACAGTGTGGCAGGGTCTGGCAATGACACCATCTAAAGACAGCTTTGCCCATAGTGTACATATTTTTCTTCAGGTCTTCTTCATAGAGGCCTGGGTCGGCAAGTTGTGGCTTCAGTCCAAGACGTGACTGCTAATTTGCAGTGTTCAACAAAGATGTTTAGTCTGATAGGCACCAGACAGCGGGCACTCAAATATACTTTCAATCTCTCCACTGGCAAACTCTCAAATGATTTGTCTGCATGAACTTCGCTTCTAAAGTATGCAAACATCATTGCATGATCATATTTTACTTCTATAAACTGTTTCAACACAGTCCCAAGCGCCCTCGATCCACTCATGGTATCTTGTATCCACGACAGCCACGTGGGGCGCAAATGTCAACGCGCACGTGGCTTTGTTGTGGACCGAACCATTCCCACAATGCAACAAATTGCTATATTTAGTAACATCTCGCGCATGCGCATTATTCACGAAATGCTATCCGTGAAAAGGCTTATTAGACTAGGCCTAGGCCTAGGCCTCTATCAGTAGCCTAGGCCTAGTACCTATCACTTTACATACATAGGCCTAGGCCTATTCATGATTTACAACGTCACCGACGTCGTCAGTATGACGTCAGTTGTCATGAGGATTTCTTGGCATTCCAAGAAACTGACGCATGCGCAGTTTGTTGTGTGGGCTAAAAAGCCCACACAACAGTCCACACGCAAACTTCGCCAACCATTGTCTTTCAATCTACACACGACGTCGCGGTGACGTTGCGTCACTGGCTCCAAGAAAACACCCAAAGGTCGCATAGCAACCTGCCCGAAGCATTAGCGTCATCCTGACGTCGCGGGTGACGTTCTAAATCATGAATATAGCTAAGTAGAACTGGGCCCAGTTAAGTATTGTTGGAGGGAGGGTTGGTCGTCAATGTATGAACTATGATGTATGAAGAGGGGGAGTGACCAAGAATTCTGAATTTTCGCAACCAGAGCTGCAGTGCACAGACAGTGACGAGTGAGTGGACAGACAGTGAGACGACTTCACTGAGAGAGCAGAGAGCAAAAAACCAATACCGGTACCTACAGGTCTTCGAATAATGCCCAATGCAATGCCAATCTAGCCTAGGCCTAGGCTAGAGCCTAAAATTGTAAAGAAAAATTTCAACTAGCCTACCTCCATCGGCATGACCTCTTCTGTACTGTAGGCACTAGGCTAGGAGGTACCGGCAGGTAGGCCTAGATAGCCTATGGTACATAATGAGAAGCAAGCTACCTCGTCCTAGGCTATACCTAAACTCTGAGGCTAGCAGTTTATTCTGCAATGCAATTTCAGACGTCTTGGTCACTCCATCTTCTTAGAACCCAAGTAAGCTACAATAAAAGTAAGGGATGGATCGGAGGACAGGTGTGTGGACTGTGCACTGCGTGCTGGTGCCGGTGCCAGTGGTGTCGGCCATGGATTATAATGTCCACTGCCAGGCTTGCTCGGCCCATGACTGGAGTCTTGTTTTATATACCTCAATGCTTGCTCGTCCGAGGGCATACAATAATTCAATCAATAGGTTACAATATTTGCCATGTGCAATGCTTCATTCTTTATAATGTAATGTCATTGTCGGGTCATAAAAGTACTTTCCCTGCTTACAGGTTGTTGTGTGTCCCTCCACATTTCGACAGCTGTTGCAGACAGGAAGAGTCTTGCTCGGGCTCGAGGAATCTCCATCTGTCATCTTTTCAGAAGTTGGTGATGTGATAGACTCACTGGAAGTAATAAGGTGAGTTGGAACCACACTTATTGTACGTAATATGGTGCATTTTTCACTCACAAATGAATCCTTTTTGCATGATTTCTTCACATCACTGAAAAGTGTAACAAAATGGCAAAGTAAGAAATTACCATGGGGTCTATCATCTGGTGGCTTCAGGACGGGCGTTTGCATTTCTCATGACTGCCGTGTGTGGCGTGGTGGAATTTCTTAAAACATGGAATTGGCTGGTTTTGTTCATTCACGTCNCTAGGAGGTACCGGCAGGTAGGCCTAGATAGCCTATGGTACATAATGAGAAGCAAGCTACCTCGTCCTAGGCTATACCTAAACTCTGAGGCTAGCAGTTTATTCTGCAATGCAATTTCAGACGTCTTGGTCACTCCATCTTCTTAGAACCCAAGTAAGCTACAATAAAAGTAAGGGATGGATCGGAGGACAGGTGTGTGGACTGTGCACTGCGTGCTGGTGCCGGTGCCAGTGGTGTCGGCCATGGATTATAATGTCCACTGCCAGGCTTGCTCGGCCCATGACTGGAGTCTTGTTTTATATACCTCAATGCTTGCTCGTCCGAGGGCATACAATAATTCAATCAATAGGTTACAATATTTGCCATGTGCAATGCTTCATTCTTTATAATGTAATGTCATTGTCGGGTCATAAAAGTACTTTCCCTGCTTACAGGTTGTTGTGTGTCCCTCCACATTTCAACAGCTGTTGCAGACAGGAAGAGTCTTGCTCGGGCTCGAGGAATCTCCATCTGTCATCTTTTCAGAAGTTGGTGATGTGATAGACTCACTGGAAGTAATAAGGTGAGTTGGAACCACACTTATTGTACGTAATATGGTGCATTTTTCACTCACAAATGAATCATTTTTGCATGATTTCTTCACATCACTGAAAAGTGTAACAAAATGGCAAAGTAAGAAATTGCCATGGGGTCTATCATCTGGTGGCTTCAGGACGGGCGTTTGCATTTCTCATGACTGCCGTGTGTGGCGTGGTGGAATTTCTTAAAACATGGAATTGGCTGGTTTTGTTCATTCACGTCAGCTTTAATAAAAAATGAAGGACTGCCACCACACTCCCTATTGCTAAATAACCTGTATTGTAAATTTTGTGCTCAATAGTATTCTCACTTGTAGAATAATTTTTTTCAGGGATAATGATGTTCTGGTACTTGCTGCATGTAATGAACCATTTATTGCAAGTAAGTAAGAAACTGCACGAAGTGTTGTTTTTGTTTTGTCTCATCCCAGAGACTTTTGCCTCTTGGAGATCGAAACATCAACTGTGACCAGGGATGTGCTCATGCCCACAGGGCTCGAAACTGAGGCAATTTTCCAAAACACCCTTACTGGCCCTCTAAAATGAATCATCACCCAGTTCATCATTACATCAACCAAATGAAGGTCAGCTAGACATTTTAGGGGGCCAATAAGTGTGTTTTGGAAAATTGCCTCAGTTAAATTTGAGCCCTGCACTGGGCAACACCAGACAGTTTTGCACTCAAGACTCATTTGTACCACCCGGCACACAGGGTTAAAATGTTTCCACCCACCACTGTTTAAATTTCAACAGCTATAATCAGAAAATGATGGTTTTGTTGTTGTTCAGTGGGTTTTCTGTGGTTTTACACACACCACTCAAAAAATGTGCAGATCTTAGTGCATTAAGCCCTATCCACTGTTTCTTTGCAGACTCTGCTAGTCATGGGGCCCATGTCAAAGAGGGCCAGCGACTGCTGGCTGATATCAAGTCCAGTTCTCCTGAGGTGGCCTCTGAACTAAGCGAGTGTTCAGGCCTTACTCCACACCAGCCTCCAGTACTACTACAAGTACAAAGGAACCCCACATGCAATTCCCAAGAAGAGGAAGAGGAAGCAGCACTTCTTTGAGAGCAAGACGTGGACGTCCCTCAGCCATTGCTGCCCCAGAAGAGCCTATACTAAAGCGGCTGACAGTTCTTCGAAATATTAATTTTGGAGAAAAGGCAACAAAGAGGGCCGATACCATTCTTGTGGATGGTATGGTAAGGGATATCTCAAAATCAAATCTGCATGTTTCACGAAGATGCACTACAAAGCAATTATACAAAAACCAGGGAAAATAAAACAAAGAAGTACTATGTAGTATTGTGGGAATTTAATTTTGTATTTCTTTAGGTCTTAGTTTATGTTTTTCGGATACAGTATCATTTTCATGGAATCTGTGTTGGTGGTCGAAATAAAAAATAGAAGGGTAATATATAATACAAATTATAACCTTATTTCAATATCTAAAAAGTATGATTTTAGGGTGAATTGGAATGCTTCTAACTTCACATTTTGACCTTATTTTAATTTCTTTTACTCTCAGAAAGGTTGGCAATAAGAATACATTTTACTCTATTTTGTCAGTTCCAGGTCAGGAGTTCGCATTTTAAAGGCATATAAATCTGAAATATAAACAAACTCAACGACCATGCTTTACCCTTTCCCATTTGCTCATTTGCAGTTATTTTACCAGTCTTTTTTGGCCTATTTACCATTTTGCTCAAAAGCCGTTTTGCCCCTTGACCAATTCACGAGTGGGCAAAATGCCATTTGGCAAAATGGAGGCAGAGCAAAATGGAAAAAGAGTGGAAAGGCAAAAGGCAAAATAGTGACTGAACAAACTGGCAATACATTGCAACAGACACGCTGTAGCCAACTAAAGCACAGCGTTGCCTGGCCAAGATGCCAATAAAGGCCCTTTAAATTACCTAGTGATATTTTATCTTGTTGCAGATAACATTTTTACCCACGGATGATGAAGACACGATTAAGGACAAAATAGTAGCAGTGGTGGAAAAATCTAAGAGAATCCAGATCACACGAGATGACTTTGTGTTTGTGAGGTGTGAGGGCAAAAAGATTATTCCTGTCACATCTTCTGATCCATGGAGTGGGAAAGCCCTTCGGATTCTTGCTGGGCAAGGTGCTGTACATGTTCAGTTAAAAAAGGTAAATTGCTGTTGTTGTAAGTTTTATAGTTTTCTTATTGTTTTTCCGGATTTTCTCCACAAGGTGACGACATGACAATAAAGCTAAGTCATTTTTGACCGTAGTGTCAGTTTATTCTGAGCCAATCAGATGGCGTAAAAGTATCAATTTTTTATAGTAGATACACTGGATCTTGATCCTGATGATACATTTTATCACCAGAAATAGCATACTAGATCGGTACTTAAACAATACAGCAAGCATTAGATAAATCACACTGAAAAATATCCTCATGAACATCTACAGATTATGAACATGATTCACTATTAATCTGGTGTATTTTACACAATATTTCTAAGAGTACTTCCATCTGTACACTTGATAAGGACCAAGGAATGGTAATGACCTGAATCTTTATGTTCATCACCTGTCTAAGGGACCATCTCAAAGTAAAAGTGAAGCCAGAAAGTGTTTTCCTAGTTTGGTGGTCAAGTCTCAGGTCAGAATTTAGTTTCTTGACAGGCTTTTGGCTGCACCATTCCCACACAAGATTCACAAGTTAACATTGACCATTCTCACACTTCCCTTCAAATTGTCTACCAAAACCCAGTCAATTCCACAGTTCTAGTTTCTGATTGCTTTCTGTTCATTGACTGCTTTTCCAGAGTATAACAAGTGATGAAAGTGGGGTTGAAGATTTAACTGTCAGTACACTCACTGAGGATGAAGACAATGATGTACATGCAACACAGAGTGCAGTTGAAGAACCCAAAGTACATGTCAGTTCACTGCCAACAACTGCTCCTGCTACTTCTGCTGACCTTGAGAGTGCTGAAGATGTATTTGAGAGGTAAATACAATGTTTGGACATCTCGATGGGCCTTTGTCTCAAATTAGTGACCTGCAGTCCTGAGCTTTCACATCCTTACCTACCTTATTCCTTGGACTGGTACCAACTCTGGACAAGAAGCAGAATAATAGGTCTCAGTTTGGTAGCACAGTATGGAAGTGCATGTACAGTAAAACCTCCCCATCTGAATCCTATTAGAGTTGTCCCCTGAACGGGACAGTTCAATGTTCCTACTGTGCCAGGGTATAGATTACAGGTCTATTGCACAAATAAACATAACCACAAGGTATGACATGACCCTCATTACCACATCTCAATTACAGACGGTAGTTTGGCCTAGAATCACTAGGCCTATTGTATGAATTCACTCGCCTTCTCAGGCCAACCGAACTGGTAGTTTAGGCTTGGGTGTTCAATCTATAAAAAGCTATTGAATATCTTGGTTGGATGACCAAAGCAAGCACTGTGCTGGAACATTCCGGAACATTCTAGCTATTGTTGGAACAGTGCGGTGCAGAGAGTACAATGCCTGGAACTGTGACTGCACATTTCATTCATGACGGCTCGAGCCGACACGATCACGTTGAAATTCGTGCATACGAAGAAGCCACACAAGAATTTGGTGACGATGCAGCAGGGATCAGGGCTAACCTATGTATTCAACTCATCTGGGCTAATTACCAGTGACGATCCAATAAAACACAGGGGTTTCTCATTAAATCACTGTTAATGTCTCTGCCAGTCCGATGAACATAGAACCTCTGAAACAATCCGCTAAAAATGTCCCCGAAATTAGTGAAGCTTCGCAGATGTGACGAAACACAAAGTACGATATACGAAATTAAACTTCACTTGCATGACGTAATGTATTTCTGGGAATGGTTGGTACCACCACACAAATGTCGCTGCTGGCAGTGCATCTTTTAGCATCATGTAAGACCCAGAGAGTTATGGTGCATCACTTCGTATCTCAAGTGGAAACGAAACATAAATGTGACCCGTTCTGGTAGAACCGGGCATATGTCGCTCAGAAGGTNGCTGGCAGTGCATCTTTTAGCATCATGTAAGACCGAGAGAGTTATGGTGTATGGTGCATCACTTCGTATCTCAAGTGGAAACGAAACATAAATGTGACCCGTTCTGGTAGAACCGGGCATACATGTATGCCGCTCAGAAGGTGAGCCTCAACGAACTGAGATGACACCAGGAGAGAATGGAAGAAATAGATTGTTTCAGATTTCACAATAGACAGACAACCTGCCAAGCTCAGATCGATATGCCGGGTTCTACCAGAGACGGGTCACAAATTTCAAAGTTTAATATACACCATAACTCTATCGGTCCAAAGTCACATGCTAAAAGACGCTCTTGCACCCGGCGAATTTTGTGGTACTAATTACATGTATCTGCTAAGATATATTTACGTCATGGAAATTAAGTACAATTTCATATTTCGTAGGCCTAGGCCTACTTCGTGTTTCATGGAATTTGCGAATCCTCACTAACGTCTTCAGTTACCACGATCGAAAGTTCATCAAAGTTGATGGTATGTATATAATCATGGCAAGGAGAGCTGGGTTTTCCATTTTTACAGCTTTTGGCAACAACAGGCAAAAGTCACGACATATAGGTCTGCATGCATATCAGGGTAATGGGCCTACAATTGTAACGTAACAGTCCGTTGTCAGCAATACTGAAATGGAAACTGGTGTTAATTCGAGCCATATGTCATAATATTACCAATGTGGTGACTTGCACAATACCCTATTATATCTATACTAAACTGGTGCAGTAGGAACACTGGAACTGTCCCGTTCAGGGGACAACTCTATTAAGGACATCTTTGGAACTGGCCTTGGCCGTTAATGGGGAGGTGATTTTGAATGGATATGATCAATTCGGGACTGGAGTTTGGTGTCCTTAGAGAGATGTCCTACACATACAGAATGCCCTTTACAGGGAGGTTCTGTTGTATATGAATTGTTCAATGCTTTAAAGCAGTACTCGAAATATCCACTCATCTAACTGTAGCCAATGGCGATGAAAAGAGCAACTTTTCAACCACTGTTCAAAGTATGCATTTAAATGACATTGGGAGAAATTGTGTCTCTCATCAGATTTTGATAGGGATGTTTTCAGAATGAAGGAGACTTTCTAATTATTTTCATTATTTTCTGAATAAATAATCGGGACTTCATTTCTCACCAATGAAAAAATAAGATGTGGGGGGAAAATGCAAGGATGTGTCCCTCTGTTACAGTCCCTGAAATGTAGATTACATAACCAACAACTTTAATAACCTCTGTGGGGCATTTGCAGAGAGGGTGTTCTGAAAGGTGTAAATCTACTAGTTAAGTCTATTATATTTCAGAGCTTTTGATAATCTGTATGAAATGGGGAAATCTGATGATGAAAATCAGGAAAATTATCTACCGGACATACAGCAACCCCTTCCTTTGGACACTTTGCAACGAGTGCGGGCTCCTCTGCGGTAGGTTTTTGCAGTTTCTCCCAGCCGATCTGTGGCCTAGACATCAGTCAGTAAGTCAGACAATCGAGAGGTTGAGATTTCCAACTTATAAGGCAAAGTGGGGTAATAGTAGCCCCGGGGTAATAGTAGCCCCAAGCCTGGTTTTTGATTGATATTCCATAAATGAATGAATCAATCCAACAACCAATACATGCATGGATTATATTGTATCTCTAGTTACCGTAACTAACAGAGTTAATGATTATGTCACCTATTGTCTAAGAGTAATGACAATTTGAAGTACTCAAGTCAACAACTGTACAAAAATAAGAGTGGTTCAAACTTTTTACATATTAGGTTTTATAACATTATTTTCTGGAGCCAATGTTTGAGAGTTGGTTGAGTGAACAGGCATCACGTGTAGAATCATCTGTAGGAAGTATTTGTTTCAACTATTCACAGAAAAAAAATTAGCAACATTTTTCTGTAGAGGGTGCATCTGGGGTAATAGTAGCCCCTTGGTTCGGGGTAATAGTAGCCCCTAACTTTACTCGCTATATCTTCACTGAGAGGAAGGGAATGTGAAATATCTTCATTTTAGCCTTTATCCCAATCCTAATTTCGTACTTTTGATGCATTTTAACCCTTTCACTGCTTATTTCAAGGTAAAACACAATAATTTACAGTATCAGATACACACTGGAATGTATAAAACAAAATATCAGGGGAAAGAAGTGACTGGGGCTTGTTTATTTCAGCTATTGATTAAATTCTGTGAGGACTTTTGAAATTGGGGAGTTAATTTACTAAAATGGCAAGCTACTCACTTACGTAAATGACCGTGACGATGCCGAACATGGTTGAAATTATACCTCTTTTTTTAAAAAAAACAAGTGTTTTTTACTGCAAAATAACGTCGGAACAGTATTTGACAGCTACTTAAATAGTATAATTCGAAGAAGGTGCCAAGCTTTGTGTTTACTGCAGGTCAGACTAGTGAAATGATTGTGCCTCATCTTCAAATAGGTTTGTTTTTTAAGGTAATCTTCTTTAAAATAAATATCAGATTGATTTTTTTGTGATACAGACCTACATGTAAAACAATATTATCACTAACAAGGTCATGTTGGGATAGAAAAAAGATTTTATGAAGAGAAATTGAACATGTGAACATTTTTGTCGAGGGGCTACTATTACCCCATACCTACGGGGTAATAGTAGCCCCTGACTACTACTTTTGAAATGGCTCTCAGATGCATATTATGGATTGCTGTGCCATGAATTTCAAGTGATGCCGTCAGAAGAAGTGCCTCTACAAGATTCGGGCAGATTTTTTGGTGTCCCTCAAGAAATAACCTGTGCAGTTTACAAAATAGGTGAAAAGGGGGCTACTATTACCCCACTTTACCTTACAGATACGCATACGGATAATGCACTAGGTCATGTGAACATGTACTAGGATTTCTAATGGTAAATATCCGTATAAGTATACGTATACATTATAAGTTCAAAAACTCAAACTCTGGATTATCAATGGACAGTATTCCATTCAATCTGCAAACAATAATGTAAGATGAGCTATGTCATCATTTGTATTTCTCCATCCAATTGTCCGGTATACGTTTTCAGTGTGTCATACAGATCTGAAAAATCTCGGGTAGGCAGGTCAGCCTGAAAGAATCAACTNATCACTGAAAAACGTTACACCGGTAGGCCTATATATAAAATATATAAATAAACATTGACTTCGACAAATTGACTCAAACGATGATTTACGATGTTCTGTATTCTATTCAAAGAAGCTCTTCAACGGTTCCTTGTGATAATTCGTTATACATGAACGTCTCTAGTACTCCATTAGCAACTTCCAGCGTCAAGCTTTTCGGTGTCGTCTGGGGCAATGCCTCGATCATGAATGTAATGTACACTGTATAATTTCTTTAAAGGTACATTTCCATGATATTTAGGAAAAGCAGCTGCAGCTCCCAAAATATGCCATAGAGCCATGTATTTACTTTGATTATTATCTAATATGCAGATGGACTTTGTAACAGAAAACAAATATTACTGCAAACTTAGCCAGCTTCGATTTTGATTTTAAGACAATAGGAAAATGCATTGGAATTTTAAATAAAAATGGAAGCGGGCGAAATATGCAGAAATGCAATATAAAAAAGTTCAATTATCCGTGTGAAATACCGTACATGAGTTTATAAGGTAAACATGAAACTGCAACTATTTTTTTGTAATAAGTGATACAGGCCCGTAGCAGCCCTCTGATGAGTGGGGGGGGGGGGGGGGCC
>NMRB01000671.1:116205-152430 GCA_002633025.1 Notospermus geniculatus | reverse complement strand
GCCTGTGATATACATTTGTAAGTGTACACTCGTCACTCGTGATCAAGGCATTGCGGCCGATGACGTCACCAAGCAAGTCATGATGCTGAAAGTTCGTAATGTCTCAGAATACTTACTTAGAGGCCAATTCTTGATTTGGAATAACATCTCCTCTTACCCAGACAAAAAGATACGATTGATAGATAAAACTGACGAGGACAAAGCTATCGGCCGCTGCTAAACCTGCCATGTAGATGCAGGTTGATTGCTTCCGGTTACCTCGTCGCGTAGCAACCAGAAATGCCATGACGTTGCTGGGCAACCCGAGTGCGATCACAAATATTGACCAACTTCTTGTCATGTAGTCAAGTACGAGCTGCATGTACAAATGCTGCTCAGCCGGAAGTTGATTGCTGGTCCTGTTACTGGCTGTATCTACCTCCACCATTTTAATTTTTCTTTTTTTACTTTAATCGATGAGAGGTGCTTCTCGACGAGTGCAAGTAGCCACGAGCTGACGACTTAATGGAGACAGTGAGCAACATGAACGGCTTGCAGCCTGTCCTCCTGCTGTTGGTGAACAATGTTTTATTCATTTTGATCTACCGGTACTTGTTCAACATCATCTTCTTGCCACGTGCTTGAACTTTAATGTGCATGGGGTAAGTTATTCCTCTAAGGGTTAGGCCTACTGACAACCATGTATGAATCCAGTGGTTACATGGTCGTGATCATAACATCGACGATCGCGTGGTCAGACACCTTTACAGGGATTTCAACATAAGCACGGAAGCAAAATGCAAGAAGTACAAAAATTGGAGAAAAAAATTATTTAGCAAATTATGTAGCTAATACATGAATACTGCAGCTTTCCCCGACTTGTGAATTTCGAAATCTTGAATCCTAAGCAGTAATTATGAGTTCGTGTTTATAGGACAGCGCTTCACTATACTGACCGTTACATATTGAACTCTACACTCTTGATGAAAAAAGGTTTCCACAAGTCGATCCTGTCCTGGCCAAAAGCTAGAATGCTAGCCACATGAAGTTCCTACCTCTGAAAAGTGTTATATCGGGTGTCCCAGAAAAAACGCCCCACTTTTCAAAGTTCAATAACTCATGAAGTACCGGTATCAAACCGAATACGATGTAGCTGTACCAAAATAAATGGTGTGATAAGACAATGAGATGACGTGAATTTCAAATCAGTATCCCTCTTGGGTATGGAATAACATCCGGTACAAAGATGCAAGTCCAAAAAGTGCAGTATCAGAGATGGAGATTCAGCGGGACCACCTGATACCAAACGGTCAGCACTAGTCAACTTGCCATTCCCAGACAGTTCTAGCAGCATATTTTTAGTCAACGGGAAGATGCATTCAACGAAACAACAATTTTGTAATCCTTGGACAGAATTAGTTTCGGAAGCCCAGATGACAGTGAATAAATAATAATAATAATGTTAGCTCTTATATAGCGCATTTCCAGTTGACCTGCTCAATGCGCTTTACATTATTACCCCCAGCTATAGGTCTGTTCATTCCAATTAACTTTCTCCACTCCCCGGGGAGTATTACAGTCCCGGCAGCTGATTTTAGCGCTCATGGACTAACATTCACATAGACCATCACTACCAGCCAGGTACCCCTTTTACACCTGGGTGGGGTGAAGCAAGTGAGGCAAAGTGACTTGCTCAAGGTCACAAGCGAGCGTGTTTTTTCTTGGTCAGGACTGGGAATCGAACCCGGGACCTTCTGATCAGAAGTCCGTCTCGCTAACCACTACACCACGCCGCTCCTCCAAATTGACCATTGTTTCAAGTATGATTGTGAGCGAGGAGTTACATCTTCACAGGCTCATTTCACATTTTGACTTGTGCTTTTGCACCGGACATCTTTCAACACTCAGAACAGGTATTGATATGAAATTTATGCCACGGCTAGATGTCGGCATAATCTCAACTTCGGTGCAATTCTGTGGTATTCAGCGTGATACATCAGTTTAATTCATTTTTTGGCATAGTACTACTGAGTTTGCATCTCTGATACTGCACAGCTGGAGTTGTAGGCTATTTTTGTTCCGGACATTATTCCAAACTCAAGGATATTGAGATGAAATACACATCAGTTGTTTATCTTATCATAACCTTTATTTTGGTGCAGTTTTAGTGCATTCAGTCCAACAGCTCAGGAGATATCGAAGTTTGAAAAGTGGGACGTTTTTTCTCGGACACCCGATATGTATTATAACAATGATATAAATACCACATTTTAAATTCCCTCGTTCAAGAAGACATCCGTGCTCCGAGGAACTTTTTTTAGTATATGAAGTTATGCTGAAAGTCAAAAACATTATGAGCCTAAGATAAGATGTTATAAATCTAGACATGGAATGCCAAATCAAAAACGGGAGTTTTAAGGTGCAGGGATACCTAACAAATCGGCACAGGACAAGCGGCGGTCTCAAAACTAAATCTGTTGTGTGGTAGGTCATGACAATAGCTTATTGAGCGACTGAGGTTTTCCATAGTAAACTTAGTCCTCCAGGTGAAAAGATGAAATTTTAGGGTCTAATTAATAGGTCATTAATGTAATCAATACTACTGAGTCCCAGATTCACATTTTTATACCAGAATATACGGAGCAGGATTTATAGTTTAATGTACGAAATTCTGTTTCATTTATTACTAAATGTAGGTCATATAAACGATCAATTTTTTAAATTTTGTGCGCGCATTATTTTGTGCGTAGGTATCCCTTCACTTTTAGAGCCGATTTAAAAGTGGAAATGAATCCTTATGAAAGGACTGCTCGCAGAAGAACGTACCATGCCACAGGGACCGACACTCTGAAAGATCGACCACCAGGATTGTACATTTTAGCACATGAAGAGGAAGGCTTCGGAAGTCATACAGTCATGCGCCGAACGATCCTGGTGGTGATTACGACCAGAATTGTTAGGCTGCCGCATCACTCATGACAAGTGGCAAACTCCGCGAACAAAATATAACACCTGAAGGCGTGCTCATCGCTCAAATATCAACACATTAGCATATATTTGATACGCTGTATGTAAACTTGAAAGTAACACTTCAATAATCCGGTTAATTACATATTTTGGTGATCATGCCGGGCAAGTGGGAAAGTAGCTCTCGCCGCTTTCGTTAATGACAATAAAATCCCTCAAATCGTTACTCGATGGAATTCACGTGAAACATATGGACATCCTTCAATCAGTACACTAGTGAGTATAAAAGTACACAAAATGATCGTAATGTGTGATTTTTCTCATTTCAACACTATAGTCAGCTAACTACTTCTTCGGCGGAAGAATACTCCGCCAAGTCTGCGTAATCGGTGCGTTTCAATATGGCCGTTTTCGTATGACATTAGAGATTGAAATCTGGCACAGTTTCAAGCTCTAAGTTGAGAATGAGCTAAATGATGAACATGAAAACCTGACGCTCACTCACCTATTTGTCAGCCGAACCATTTTTAAAGAGGTAATAAATACATAGAAAACTTTCCATTAAACGAATTCAATTCTTCATCATCTTCATTTTAGCGGCAATGTCCTCGCCATTGGCAAATTGTCCCGTCTTATGCTATGTCGATGCATATGGTAAATTGCGTTGCATATACTAGACGCAGATAGTGCGTCTGCGGGTGATTTGGTGACATACCATATCTTACGTACTTCAACAAAGATAATAATATCCTGATTAATTTAATATGGATAGCAATCCAGGTCCATTGATTATCCATGTCATATACTGTGCCTACTTAGTCATAGCGACAGTGCATTAAAAAATTGTATAGGTTTAGTGCAATCACCAACTGACTAAAGCGGGGTTCATTCACTCTCAGCCAAAAAGGTTCTTTAGGCATGTTAGGGGTTCTTTGTGCCTCACCAGAGGGACCCCAAGGTTATATATACAACCTTCTGTAAAGAACCCGAGAGGGTTCCATATAGAACCTTTCTGTCGCCAAAGAACCCAGGTTCCAGATAGAACACTTTTCCGAGGGAATGGTTCGATCTGGAATCTCTAGGGGTTCTTAAACAATCCTAGGGTTCTCTTGGTGTGGCACCAAAGAAACTTTTCGGCTACGAGTATTGGCACGCGGATTTTGTCCTATTCCTGCATAGTCAATAGGTCCTGTCAATAGATTAGTACTACAAAAAATTCATGCACTGTTCCTATGACTGAGTGGGTGCAGCACAGTGTTACTTCGCTCGACGTTGAGGTACTGCCTTATCTAAAATGATTTAACTTCATGCTGTAGAAAACCGATAATGACGTCGGAAGGTCAAATGCCAGAACCGCAGTTCCAGCCAAGCAAAAAAAGAGACCGTACAACAATAGTTATTGTACGGGGTATCAAAGGGTTGGTATCAAATTGATATACGAGTCATGCAATATATTTTCTGCAATCGCATTCAGTACGTCATATAGTTTCTTCTAAAAATATCATTTTACTCATGTTGAGTGTTCGGTTCCGTCGTGTGACTATGGAAGGTTTCACATTGCCGTGTGTTATAATCATAATAGTTACATGTATGTGTGCCGACTACCAAATTTTCAGCACTTACAATGACTTATGGGGAGTCTTGTTGAGTATCAAATGGTAATAATTTTGATGTCGTGGCCAGTTACATAATCAATTTATTCCATGATTTTGAGAAGCACGCTTCAAGAACACGCTGCAAATAAATTCACCAGAGGTTTTAGGCGGCGGCGAAAGAAACCGCTCGCACCAAACCGCCGGCGGAATCGCTTGCAGTTCAGTGAGCTACATGTATCTCGTTGCGATTGAACAGGTGTACTTGTCTGAAAGTCTCCTCTTGTCGGTAGCCTGTAGTTTACGGAAACCAGGACCGACCGAACGGAATTTCCCATAGCGCTTTCGGTGCCTATCTGCGATTTAGTTAATGGGAAAATACTTTATCACTAACTGCCGATAGGCGCCAGTAGCACTATTGGACTTGCTGTGCGGTCGACCCTGGAAAGTACCGGAAACCTGGAAAGTAGAATAAGTATGGAATGTTGAATACCACCATTATCTAACAGCATTTTTCATTATTTGGTGTGGTAGCATAAAGCTTGCAATCATCCAATCAAAATACAACATCCAGATCCAGAATCCGTCAGCCCAATGTCCAATAAAAATCCATAAGCACACTTTTGGACCAGCTGATTAGTTCTCATTTTATATATCCAAGTTATGAGACACCACAGAGGGTATCTGGATATGAAGCGCACAGAATGGACACTACACTGACTGTGTATCAGGGCGAACATTTTTCATATCCGAAACCCTCTCCAGCTCTTACGATTGATACAGGTGTGATAGAATCTAATGCCCCCGTCTTTCCGATGTCCCCATGCATTTTTTGTCGAAGAATTGAGGGCATTGATGGTCGCTCTAGAGTCCAATTCAATGTTGACGCTTAATCCGTAAATGTATTGTTGGGGAACATCACATATCGGGGGACATTAAATTCTATTACACCGGTATAGTGATGTGAAGCGCTTAAGCTGTCTCGTGTCCTCAACGCGAACATTGGCAAAAGAAGTGGACTTAAATTCCAAGGAGGGGTACATAAATTCCTGTTATACTAGTTTCGTTTCAGGCTCAGATTCCACATTTTATGATAACCAGTGGAGATTCCCAATTGTTTCCGTAAACTACAGACTGCCCCTCGAGTCCGCGGGGAAAACCTTCGAGATCGCCAACTCAATGTGAGCCGCTACTTGGAAATCGTGCGACCGGGGGATCGAGTTAAATTGGTCATCCAGTTGTTCCGGCAGCCGGTTTCCCACATATATCCCTAGAAACCACATCATATTGCATGGCGAGCCCCCCCCCCAAAAAAAAGTGGACGGTAAAAGAAAATATAGTATTTGGGGGTTGGCCGGCCAATTTTTCTGTCGGTGACCGCCGTGAGCAGTGCTGCCATTTCTTTGAAGACTAACTGAACTAACTTAGGTCCGTGGGCATGGCGTTGTGTGGAACCGCCCTCCATGCATCGAGTCTACACTCCGTTTCTTGTGTTTCCTCAAATTCTGGCAAACGAGAATTAGGAGGTACGTATTCTGGCATGATCCAGTTATGTCTCTTACGGTGATTATTAGTATGATCATAAAGGAATTAAACATAAAGGTTCAACTTACAAATTTAGCGTTCTATAAATGTGGACAGTATCTCTTTAAACCTCAACAGATGTGCATTCGGACTCTTTCATATGATGGGCAAGACCTTTCTGCATGTTTACTGCAAATTTTGTTGAATTCCGACTAGTTGATCTCATGATACAAAAGGATTGAATTAATGAGAACCCCACGAACGATGAGAGCGCAGGGTCATCTGTGTCCATTTGAATAGGCTAACGTACATTTGCACATGGAACACTAGCTCAGTTATGCTCAGAAACGGATTTCAAAGCAGCAAGTTGACTGGTTCATGTACCCCTTCACCACAAAAAAAGTTGAAGCTCGTGCCTATTACGTAAAGCCAAATTCAGGCAGTGAGAGACATCTGGTGGCAACACATGAAGTGTATCCCGCAGTTAGTTCATCGTTCGCAGTTAAACTTTTATCTTTGATTCCTCTATGGTATGATGTAGCTAGTCTGAAATATCTGCAACTGACTGCACCCATCCAGAGGTAATCAGTGGTTTTTAAGGCTCGCTTCCTACGACATCGCAGTTTGTGTACGGTGATGTAGGGAGCGAGCTCTAGGAAGCACTGATTACTTAATCATAAAGCAGCAACTGACTTGAAAGGATCAAGTGACTGAATGAACATCTCCTTCAGTTTCTTGAGAGACTGCATATAAATAGAGTCTAGACTTTTCCACGACGGNTTTCTGCATGTTTACTGCAAATTTTGTTGAATTCCGACTAGTTGATCTCATGATACAAAAGGATTGAATTAATGAGAACCCCACGAACGATGAGAGCGCAGGGTCATCTGTGTCCATTTGAATAGGCTAACGTACATTTGCACATGGAACACTAGCTCAGTTATGCTCAGAAACGGATTTCAAAGCAGCAAGTTGACTGGTTCATGTACCCCTTCACCACAAAAAAAGTTGAAGCTCGTGCCTATTACGTAAAGCCAAATTCAGGCAGTGAGAGACATCTGGTGGCAACACATGAAGTGTATCCCGCAGTTAGTTCATCGTTCGCAGTTAAACTTTTATCTTTGATTCCTCTATGGTATGATGTAGCTAGTCTGAAATATCTGCAACTGACTGCACCCATCCAGAGGTAATCAGTGGTTTTTAAGGCTCGCTTCTTACGACATCGCAGTTTGTGTACGGTGATGTAGGGAGCGAGCTCTAGGAAGCACTGATTACTTAATCATAAAGCAGCAACTGACTTGAAAGGATCAAGTGACTGAATGAACATCTCCTTCAGTTTCTTGAGAGACTGCATATAAATAGAGTCTAGGGTTCTCCACGACGGTTCATTACTTGTACATACAGTGACTTCGGGGCCTTTTCACCAGGTATTTACTATCCGATGGACACAAATACCTAGAGTGTCGAGCCCCGAGGACAATAATACCTGGTATAAACTGCCCTATAATTACCACACAATGCGTACCCACACTTGTCCCATGTTTATCTTGCCCATCGGACATTTGTGTCCACCTCAAGACCCCCGAGAATAATCCATTTATGAGGAAGACTACACTGTAAACCTATATTCCCGTAGGTAAATGGGTAGTTAGCTTGTCCCCAGTTTTACCCACGGTTCCAGGTAAACATTACCTCCAATAATAAGGAAGGTGCCTGAGAATTCCCACGGATAGGTAATATTATTTGCTATTGTCCGGCGCTTTTGAGCAAATGTTGCACTTTTCTGTGGTAAAATCGAAATTGCCGATGTCATTGGTAAAATTTTCCCGCGGGGACTATTACATTTTTTACAGTGTAAAGGTACTAAAACTTGGTTATGTCCATGAGAGACATAATTTTCGAAACAGTGAAGCTTCGCAGACAATGTCATGAATCGGCACTGAACACCTACCTTCTCAACCACTCAGAAAGAATTTCTTTTGCATCATTACGGAACTTACGCCCTCCCCCTATCATATACATATAGAAATTGACAGAATAATTCATTTGCCACAGTAAGAAAATAGTCCAGTACTCGATTTTTAATCGTAAAAACCAGTACATATCCGCCATATTGTACATAGCATGAATAGAGGGGACCGTCAGATATAGATGGTGTATTCTCATTGGTATTGAAAGAAAAATGTAAGCGAGGCTAACGAGCACGAGCATGCGCATCATGGTCTTGCTCTCCTTATCACGTGATTTATTTATTTCGAGCTTGCCGCCAGATGGCGAAGCGATTTGTTTACGTTTTTCTTGCGCTCGTCTGACGCCGATGATGATGAGGATGTTGCAACCAATGATGATGAGAAAGGGAACAATTGTTCCTACGATGAGTTGATGAAGCATGGAAAGGGTGGCAAAAAGCGGGGCTCCTGGGGTCTTCCACACTACCAATGGCATCCCTTAAAGAAAATATGTGACTTTTAATTCTCCTGGTCAGACACAGCGTTGCTTTGACATTCTATTATTATCTACACGCCAGATTTCGAACACATAATTGAATGATAATATACACATAGTTGGGTTTAATAAATGATACAATCCAAAAAAAAACATGGACACAACATGATTCGCCAAGTTATGCTACTGTTACTTTTGCCGGTACTGTTCTGTTGCAATTCAGCCATGTGCATATGGCAAGCGGATTGTCCAGTTATTAAAGAAATCTATATTTTTGCAATAAAACCTAGTTTTATGCTTAAAAACTGAGTTTTTGTGGATAAAATATAGTTTTTTTTTGGCAAAAAACGAAGTTTTTCTCCTAAAAACCTAGTTTTTGTCAAAAACCAAGTTTTATAGAAACAAAATTAGTTTTTTCTTTCATAAGATATAGGTTTTTATTTTAAAAAAACTGTATTTTATCCACAAAAACTAAGTTTTATAAGCATAAAACTAGGTTTTATTGCAAAATATAGGTTTTTGAATAACTGGACAATCCGCTTGCCATATGTGAAGGCCATTTCAGAACAAATGACGAAGCTGCGTTTTTCAATACTTCGGGCATGCCGGGCGGATATTCTGCGCTATCGCGCATTTTTGGTTTCTTAAATAACATGAACCTGTGCAATAGGAGCAGTCAGCCGCGTTTATTGCCAAAAGATAGCAGCAAAGTTCTAGCGGACCAATACAAAAGAAAATTCTCTTGATTGGTGCTCAATCAGGGATAAAGGGGCCACCTAGGCATTTAACTGGGCCGTAGTGACACCTACTGGTCAAATGATTGACAGCCCCCGTACCAAAGTGCGAAATGCAGGTATTGAGACCTCTCTACATGTATGAACGCCACAGCACAGAGAAAAAAAATCTACTAGTATCTCATCTCGAGCTAAAATGAATTTCCAACTCTTGTCCCTAAAATGAGTTTCTTTTGCTACTCGAGTAGACATAACTGGGTCTCCACTTGAGATGACATTGTCTCCAACTGGTTAAAAGGATTCTCAGCTGTTTCCACCGGATTGTCTGTTGTCTCGAATCAAATAAACAAGTTATGTCTCCATATATATATATAAAAAAACGTTTCACACCCAGTTGGTCTCGAACCCAGGACCCTCTGATCGAAAGTCGGACACCAGAACCACCACACCACCGAGCTCCTCACAGGAGCAGATTTTGATTCCCCTCGATTTGTTTCCAAGATTTAAGTTGTCCCCAAAATCAGGCGCTAATTTTCTCCAGCTGATGCCCTGTCCCATCGGCTGGAGAACTGAGAAAACTCAAAATGAGTAGATTTTGTCTCTAGTTCAGAATGAGACTCCACTTGCAGTTATCTCCAGTCGATGCAAGAGGGCATCAGCCTTAGAAAACTGGTACTCACTCTGGGTTCGAGTAGCAAAAGAAACTCATTTTAGGGACAAAAATAGTATGCTGGAGAATCATTTTATCTCGAGATGAGATCGATTTTTTTCTGTGTGATTCAAAAAGGTTCTTGACCATTTTAATAAATACCTGTCCTTTTTTCAATGCTGTACGATTGGACCCAGAATAGTTGAATATTACAGAGAAACGTGAAGAAAGCCGTCGTGGCCATGACCTTTTTTGCACGTGACGGGTTGCATAAGATTGGTGCCTTCATCGGAGCCCAGACTGCTATGGCGCGGTCAATTGACATCTCGGCCAAGAAGAGGCCTGAGCTCATACCCCCAGAATAAATGAAGAAAAGGGCAAACCTAAACGATCCAAAGCAAAAGTGAATAAGAAATAGAACTGTGGTCAAGTTAATAGTTCCATAACCTTCCGCCTTACTGAATGCCCCCAATTTGCAAAGAATTCTAGAAAGGTGGTAGGTCTGGACCTGGTCGTCATTTGCGGTTTTAAAGAACCTTAATCTACAATTTTCATGCCTTTTGTCTATTGCCGTTTATGCCGTTTACTAATCAATGCTAATATTTGCACCTAACAGTATACTCGAGTTTCTTACAGACTGCAAGTGAACATCGGAAAATGCGGGGGGGGGGGGGTGGGGGAGGGGTAGATCTTAACTTTTAGTTGGAACAGTACGAATTGTAACTGATGACTAGTTCCTGAAGCTTCCACCCTGGTGAATTAAACTTCGCTAAGATTCTACCTCGGGGGAAGTCTGGAACTAGTCAGCACAAATTCTGTACACCTTTCAATGTTTGGGTTAACTAGAGTTCTATCACGTTGCATGAACTCTTCAAATAGTGTACATTGTGTATAAAGCTTGTAATGCCGTATTTTTTGCTGCTTAGGTCGCAAAGAAATATTTCTAGACTCAAACGGTGCTTAACGGTTTTGTATTTTTTTTCAAAGAAAAAACGTTCAGCAGGTATTACTGATGTTTTATTATATCGGGTGGCCGAAACCCCCCCCCCCTTAGTAATCGTCAATAAATTCAACACCATGCAACCTGGGATCATGAAGTTTGAGACATAACGGACGAGAATATCGAGAACCTCGCTTGCACAGTGCTGAATTTATTAAAGATTCCTTAGGAGGTCATTTTATTCGGCCACCCGATATACAGGGTGTATCAAAAAAATGCAACAGTTGATATTTTCTCCAATATCTATAAATGTAGGATGGATATGACAAATATACATAGGTCATATTAATCCTGTGGACCTTATCTTCAAATTGGTATTTGTCATATCCATCCTACATTTATAGATATTGGAGAAAATACCAACTGTTGCGTTTATAGGGCCTATACGTCACGTATTAAGAGTACTCTCGGAGAATATAGAGAATATATCGGCCACCGGATATATACATATATCGGGTTCCCAAAAAATGTGAACCGCTTTTTTACAAATATTTTCTCGGCAATAGATAAATCGAATTCATTGGAAATGTTCACAGAGTGACCTTAGGGTATCATCAACAAGTCTGCAAGATATCTAAGAGATCGGTCACACATTGTGCGAGTATTGTCAAATTCAAAGGAGCATGTCAAAAAATCCAATACCAGATAATACCTTCATCATGTTCATGGCAGCTGCCAGGTGTTGACATGCTGTTTTGAATTTGACAATACTCGCATAATTTGCGACGGCTCTCTTAGATATTTTGCAGACGACCGTCGTGGTGATGACACCCTAAGGTTACTCTGCGAAAATTTCCAATTAATTCGGTTTATCTATTGTTCAGAAAACACCTTTCAAAAAAGCGGTTCACTTTTTTGGGACACCCGATATATACAGGGTGGTCCAACAAAAACGGACAAGCATACTTCCACAACCCAGTGCCCAAAACTACTGATTGCATTGGATGGATGGACCAAGATATCCCGATTCGGTCCAGTGGTTTGAGCTGCAGACCCTATTTTGAGGCCCTTGGTGAATTGTTCCATACAGAACAATCACAAGAGCACACAAAACAGCGTAGCCTTGTAACTGACAAAAAGATTATCCTGTGGAAAGGTCAAGCAAAAAATGAAGTACAGGTACATGTAAAACATGAAAACCAAACTTGAGCATTGTTGCATAACAACTAATCCCCTTTATCAATCATGCTGAATTCGCGGTTCACCGTTAAGTTAGTTATTAAGGACCACTGACTTTGCTTCACAAAAATGGCTCTGGAGATAAAACTACTGGACCGAATCGTGATATCTTGGTCTTATTTTTCTTCCAGAAAGATTCTCTATCCATTCATACCAGTGGTTTGGGACTGAGGTTTGTGGAAGTATGCTTGTCCGTTTTTATGGACCACCCTGTACACATTCCACCTGTGTACATTCTACGAAAAAGTACGCTCCGAGAATGTTCTTACTTAAATGCCAGTTCTTGATTTGGAATAACATCTCCTCTTATCCAAAGAAACAGATATGATTGATAGATAAAACTGATGAGCACAAAGTTATCGGCCACGGCTAAACCTGCCATGTAGATGCACGTTGATGTGTTCCGGTTACCTCGCCGTGTGGCAACCAGAAATGCCATGACATTGCTTGGTAACCCGAGTGTGATCACGAATATTGACCAACTTCGCGTCATATAGTTGAACGCGAGCTGCATGTGCAAATGCTTATCAGCCGGAAGTTGACTGAAAGTCATGTTTCCAGTTGTGTCTACTTCCTCCATTCTACTTCACTCTATTCAATTTCGAGGTGTCTTTCGGCGATTGCGGACACAACTACATGTAGCTGACATTACTCGCGGCAGAGATCAACATCAACGCCCTGCAAGCTGTCCTTCCGTTGTATGTTGGCTACTCTCCCTTTTTACATGTACTTCCTTGCTTAATTTCTCCTCGCATCTAGTATTTAATATCAATGTGCATGAGTTTTACACTTCTGAGGGCTATTGATGCATGTAGCCTTAGCCCTGATTGTCTGCAAATTGAATTCGAAAAATGAAGATACCCTTCAATGGCAATTGTGGTTACATGGATAAGCACCGAAGCAAAGGAGAATATAATTACTAAAATTAATAAGAAATGTTCTCAACGAATTAGGTACACTGTAGCGTTTGTTCGACATCTCAAATATTTAAAGCCTCACTGTATTGAATTTTACGCTATTTTCAAAGTGTTTGGAGAGTGCAGGTAGCAGTCTCATAGCCTCGTGACCGTCCCCAAAATACTTACCTGATACTTGCTTCAAAGAATCAAGGCGTAGTTTTCAGCACACATTGAAAACACTGCAGGCAGAACTCTTATGTATTCAGATAGAACATAGCACATTTTACACTACGCTAACATCGGACGACGTAAGCACTTTCTGAATTCAATACAGTGCGGCTTTAACAGTGGTCATGACAACGACTATGAGTTTCGCCGAATCGGTTAATGTCGTCCTGGGTATAACAGAAATATACCCAGGTTCAATGTCGTCCCACAAAACTATACCCTGGGTATAGTTCGATCTACAAAAGTATACCGAGGATTGGATAAAGCACCTGAAGACGAGATTGTCCTTGCAAATGCCATACCGCTATGACCATGCAGAAGCATGAAAAGTCGAAAAACATCGCTCTAGCGTCCGACACGACGGGCATCATTTTAATATATCGTACCGACAGTGATCAAAGAAATTTACGTGCTGTTTATCGTCACTCAAATCCGCAATAGTACTCGCAGCACGGCTCGCGGACGTAGCTGAACGCACGACACCGAACAAACATATGGGGCGCAGATCGGCTCAGCTAGTTTGCTCATTTTTTTGAAACTGTGAGCTTAACTTGCAATAAGTTCGGACCGTTGAGACAAATGTCAACAATTGACCCATGCCATCGATGAGCACAAAATCTGACAATATTGACTGATATTTTGAAGATGTTGCTTGCAAAACTGCCGTCTCAGTTGAAGCGATAAACAAAATGGCGGCCATCCATTCCTAATTCGTACCTAGGCTCAAAACTACGGTACTGGGTATACTTTTGTAGATCGAACTATACCCAGGGTATAGTTTTGTAGGACGACATTGAACCTGGGTATATTTCTGTTATACCCAGGACGACATTAACCGATTCGGCATAAGTTTGTGTTATACACCTGTGCCTGAAGGGTATACCCATTACATCGTTAGCTCAACACTATCAATGACTAAACGTTTCCACAAGCTGATTCTGTTCTGGCCTAAAACAATCCACCAGAGCTCTCTCAACAAAAATGCCCTACTTCCTGAAGTGACATGATGTATCACCATGAACATGACGAAATGGAGCTGCTTTGCCTTCGGTGGGGGACCTTTTTCCTGCATTTTCATACAGTTTAAATGCTGAAAATTAAAATCAATGCTCACTTATCTTTTTGTCGGCCGAGAAATATTTAAAAAGGTTGGAAATCGGTAAAAATCCTATTGTAAAACAATTCACTGCTTCATTATATCAACTTTAACAGCAAATGACCTCCTAACTTGGCAACGTATGGTATACTGACTGTCGATGTGTATGATAATTTGCGTTGCATACACTACACGAAGATAGTGCGTCTGTTGATGGTAATTTAGTGACATACCATATTTTACATACTTCAACAAAAACAGAATCCTGATGAATTTGATGAGTAGGGCAATCCAGGCCCATTGATTATCCTTGACATGTAAAACACTAAAATTACTCCACCTTTTTCAATTCCAGTGTGCCCAGGTCAGATGGGGCACTGCCCAAGTATGAAAAATTTTATCGACAACTCAGAATCCGTGTGCTACAGAAATCCGACTAATGACATGGGATGGTCAAACGGCAGAACCAAAGTTCCAGCCAAACAGAGAAAAATACAAGAATTCAATAATAGCTATTGTGTCAAGGGGCTGGTTGTGAATTGAAATATGAGTGATACGGTTTATTTTTATGTGATCTCATTACTTCAATACATGTAGTTCGGATTTTATAATCAACAAAATATCATTTTACTCCTGTTGAGTGTTTCGTTTCCGTTTGTCGTGGTTTAGTAGGCCTAACGAGGAGATTTCACACTGCCGTGTGTTATAATGATATGTGTGCCAACAGGAAACAACTAAGTAGGCCTACCGTATCTCAGTAAAAATGAAGAAAACAATGTTTAAGTTCTCTCCCCGCAATAAGGAGTTTAAGAGATCGTTCCGCTAACGGTAACACTAACGTTAACGTTATTAACGTTAACGTTAACACGCCTGATAACAAAGGCTGTTACAGAGGTTTCGCGACCGTGAAGCCTTTGTTAACAGGCGTTACGTGTAGCGTGTAGTTCTATACTCTGATTCAAGATAATCATGCAATCATGCACACATAAAACTGGCCCATTTGTGGTTTGTGGTTAGGTTCCATTGCAAGGCGCTGTACACAATATTGTGGTCACGTACCTGTAATGCGTGGCCAATGCATTTACCATTAGAAATGGCGAGATGCCCGTGCTCATAGATTGGTCCCAGAGTTTCGTTGGAAGGAACCGTTTGGACACAACATACCCCTAGCCTAATGCTTCAAACCATAAAGTTTTCGTTGTGGGTTGACCGTGATAATTTCAGGGTTTGGGGGTACTGAAAATATGAGGGGTAATTTCGCACGATATTTCAATGCAGCCACTCCATATCGGCGTAGTAATACACTTAGCCCACTGGAAGACAGGCTTATGATACCATCACTATCAAACTTTCCCAAAAGTTGAAAATTATTTTTCTCTTAATTATTTCTGTGTCAAACAGAATATTTAAGTGCCTTTTACTCGATATTATCTATGATAAATGGAGAAAACTGGGTTTTTTAAGATCTACTTTTACCATGTAACCCCGCGCTGATTGGTCAATTACTGGCACGTGACCCAATGCCAGACCTCTAGGACTTCGAATTTGATTTGTATTGGAATTGAATTGAATTGAATTCCGAATTGTGGCACTTTTTGAACCTCACGCTTTCGATTTTACTATACGGTACATGTTGGTGTCGCCTTTAACATATTGTACCTACAGTTAATCCCGAATTTATTCATACCCCATGAAAGATTATAGAAAAAAAGATGTAGAAAATACCTATCAGTTGCAATGGCACATATCGGGCCTCATTTCGTGACGTTAGTCAAAATATACAGAGATTGAAAAATATTGGCAAAATATCACGAAGATGTCAAATTTCAAAATATTATGAAAGACCTAACTTTTGAAAATTTCAGATATTTGATTCGAAATTGATTTCATTATCATACAAACTTGTCATGGAACCTTTGGGGAAAAATTGGCATGAATATAGCTCTTCGTTTTTGCGGCATAATTTTGAAAAACTGCATGATTTTCAAAATTTTTCTTCATTTTTTGCCATTTATTCAAATTACTCTCTCATATTATTGAACACGTCAGAAAATTACATGGAATCTTTTTTCATTGGACTATGTGGCCCTGATGGCATTCGATTTTTTCAAAATTCTTAAAATTATTTTCATGGGGTATGAATAAATTCGGGCTTAACTGTACATTACCGGTATATGTGTCATTCGGTAATTTGCTCAACAGAAGTAGAAATTTTCTTTTTAATTCTCTTTTGAATTGCTGGTATGTTGAACTACTAGCCTACTGGTAGGTCGAGTTCAAGTGATGCGCTTTGTCATGGGTGTAGCTGCTCCTTGAAACCGCAGATTGATTTCTGTGGAGACAGGTGTAAAGTTTTTCAGTGTTTCCGTGTGTCAGTGTTCCCCCTATTGTTCTGGAAACACTGGCAGATAGATCGACACGTTTCTCTGTGTGTCCTCCATTGTCGAGTTGCGGCTTATTCCGTCAGACAATAGCAGGGGAACACTCACAGATGGGGAACGCTCAAAAACGTTACACCGGGATAATAACCTGGTGGTGGTGGCGGTGGCGGTGGCGGTGGCGGTGGCGGTGGCGGCGGCGGCGGCGGCGGCGGCGGCGGCGGCGGCGGCGGCGGTTCCGACCTAGGAAGTAGATTGAACTACCATCGTGCATAACCCCCGCCCTACTCACCCTCGTGTTTTTACCGGAATTTAGCCAGCGGATGTTTAAAAGTGACCGACTCCAAGAGACCTTTGATTAACTGGAACACTTTACCGAACCACAAGGTCTAGTCTCATTTATTCAAACTAAGTTTTACTGGAAATGTCGATGGTGCCGATGTTGGCAGGATAGGCAGTCCGTGTTCGGCGCTTTCCGTGCGATGTACCGAGTTCTCACGAGGTATTGATGGATGTCGATGCTGATCTCCTGGCGGGCGAGGCACATCGTGTTCGGCAGTTTCCGAGCGATCTACCGTGTTCTCACGAGGTATTGATGGATATGTCTGTGGTTTCCGATGTTGGCAGGCTAGGCAGATTGTGTTCGGATATTTTCAGAATTTGGTTGTTTCGAAGATTTCGGAAAACAAAGCTCTCAGAGGCAAGGAGTTCAATCCGACGAAGTATTTCGCACCAGTAAAAAAGTATTTCCTGCCTGCCTCATCGCTATTTGAAAATTCCAGCGCCCGCCATATGTAGTGAATTTTCAAGTCGCTCCTCTAACTCCGTACAGAGCTGAGTGAACTATTTGAAATTATCAAATTTGAGATATTGATATCACCATGAACCCAGCATCCGATATTAAAATAAGAGAGGAAGAGCCAGAAAGACTACAGCCAAAACAATATTGTTCCCGATCCTATGATCAGGAAGCAATAGATTAGAGCAAACGACGCAAGTTTGAGACACATACATACATGCAAATACTCGTTCGTTCGTGAGAAAAAAAAATCTTCATCATTCGTAATAAAGCTTACAAAACAGGTACTCACGTTTTTGTGCACAGCTGTGTTGTGGAAGGCACAGAAATACTACAGAGAGAATTAGTTCCCTGGTGAAAGATATCATCACCATATTTCGCGGACATCAGGTCGAGTAACACAACCTAAAAAGCATAATTTGCAATTTAGCTTTGTCTAAAATTGCAGTTCTGCCAGACTACAGCCTAAAACAAAGCTCTCAGATGCAAGGAGTTCAATATGCAGTTCAATATGCATCTTTGTTACCCGCGACGTTTTAAGGACATGTGCAAGCAAAAAAAAACCCTTCCAAATGGTGTTTTGAAATACCACGATGAGAAAACACGGTGTGACATAAATCTAAGTCGTTCCCTTGCCCCGTTTGGTTCTGCTTTGCATTTTGTCGTATCCTTTCATGAAATTTGAACACACACAGATATACGGTTAAACAGATTGCCTGAAAAAGCTCAAGGCCTGAATCTATTTGATCGTTTCACGCCAAGAAATATGGAAATAGACATTTTCAGATGATTATGAAGTTAATTGTATATGGTAATCAGCCATAACAGAAGTCCATTCTGTGATGGATTCCTGGCTATACCTATGTGCAAATCGTAAAGGTGCGCATCCAAGGGAGGGTTTTCTGGCGAACTTTGGCTTACAATGGACAGTTCACCGTTTTTTGTTTCCTTACGCTTATGCTGAGAGCAATGACACAAACAACTGCTAGCTGTGATTACATTGAACGCATTTTCTCAACGCGCGTCGCATAGCCTTTTGTTTTTTTCATACTAGGCCTACAATGCATCCAAAGCTTTTTTGCTTGCGTGGCACAGCGTCTACAGAACCACGTTCAGTGCAACCATGGAGGTATTATTGAGAAGGAGCGAGCACGGCCCTAATCGCTGTGACAACAATTCCACGCCCCCATTGTTTGCCTTTGTTCCCGCGTATTGTCCGGTACGCACGCTGAGCTCCTTGAAGGCAATCATGAATTCCGCACAACTCTCAAAGTGCAGCGCCATCTATCATTGATATCGCGTCGACCCAATCATATTCTTGCGTTTTTCTCCACGTTGGGAATTAGATAACCGGCTATTTCGACGACAACTCAATTTGATAAACTTTCCGCTGTATTTTAGTGAACAAATCATCGAAAAAGACCAATTTCCAATAAAGATATCTACGTTTTAAGGTGAACATGATAATGATAATGATAGGGAGATTCTTCGCATTTGAAAAGTTTGAAGAGGATTGCGTTATGACAGTTTAAAAGATGATTAGTTCAGGTAACATGTACGGGTGGTCGTTTCAGTGCGAGATGCTGCGAGGTGCTGTTTTTGACGCGATGAAAACGATGAATTTTTCAGTTTTCGTGCGTTGGCAACGTCCACTGCCATTGTTCCCTTCTATTGTTTGGACTCTGACCATTGTACAAGGGAAGTGCTGACTGCACACGGAAATTACCGAAGATTAGATCGGCCTTTTCCGACCATCGTGCGGCGTTATTAGCCTATTGTCCCCCTAATCACTTTAGCAAACAGCGGAACGATGATTGTACTGTTTGATGTGGGGTCCGTGCTCGCTCCTTCTCAATAATACCTCCATGGTGCAACCGTAGCCTTACAATTGAGTAGCCTATAGAGAGCCACCTCCCGCGAGAAAACTCTCAAGCGGACAAGGCCGAATAAGTTTGCAGCGTGAAACGCTCAGGGTCACCAGGGTGACGAATACTGAATGAAAGCACGACAGATAACTGGAGAGTTAAATGACCGACTACGAATTATACCCCAAGAGGCCAATATGTGGAAATTTCAATTGTAACTTACCCTTATTGTTGAAAAAGGTCCATATTCGTACTTGAACGGTGGAATTAGGACTGTTGAGCGGTCAATGCTGACGATCCTGATGACATGTGACAAGAAGTTGCACTTGATACAATTTTGTACTTAGGGGAATCGAATTAATTACAGATGACGACGGACACTTGAGATTCGTAAATATAGGATACACCCACTGCATCACCAAATTCTTCTGTAATGTGAATACTTTCCTGGTCGGCATGTCCATGGCACAGCGTATTACCAGGATGTTTTAAAGGACGTCTTTATGATGTGTTTAGCACTGATGACGTCAGTCGGGGGGGGGGGGAGGGGTCGCCTTATCTTGAGTTCTTATTAAATGAGAACATCATTGCAAAAAAAGCTAATGTCACTTTCACATACGGGAAACCCCCTCTTACCACATCGTTTCATGGGTTGGTTCTAAACCTGGCACTGGCACGCTGGCACTGGCACTGGCACTGGTATAATATTATGGCCAGAAATCATGAAAAAAATGTATATATACATAACAGTTATTATTTTGGAAGATAATAGGGCCACTCAGTTAACATGGATCAATTTTGTTGAAAAAAAATTATTTTTTTTCTAGTTTTTTTAGATTTTTCAACATAATTGATCCATGTTAAACTGGTTGGCCCTATTATCTTATTATCTTCCAAAATAATAATTGTTAGGTAAATATGCCATTTTTCATAATTTCTGACCATAATATGATGTCAGTGCCAGTGCCAGTGACAGCGTGCCAGTGCCAGGTTTAGAACCAACCCTCGTTTCATCCAGGCCTAAAATTTTCTGAGTTCAATTTTGGTCACTATTGTTAGCGGGGGAGGTGGTGTGAATGTAAGAGCCTTATTGTCGGGGGTTATGGGTATTGCCCAAACCCAAAGTGGCTTGACGTCAACCGAGCACGTGATCCACTCTAATATTCAGTCTGTTTTTGGAGCGCGCCCTGTGCACACGTTCCGGTCGTTGGCTCCATTTACAAGCCGGTTATGCTCGCACGCCCTGCTTGGCACTGCACACAGTGTGGTCTGTGCTGGAAGCCTAGTGCCTGGCAGGTCGGGTGCGTGCTTCGGAGTTGGAGGAGTGAAGCCTGACTGGTTTTATTCCTCCACGTTCGGAGTCAGGAAGTCGGGTGGACTTCCTTCGGTGACCAGGGGCCACGCAAGAGTCAATTGTCCCGGGGACAATCGGAGTTCGTGGGGACTACTATACCTCCGTCGGGAGGACGAGTAAGCCCGGGCGGCTGGCTGTAGTTTGACCGGGGGTCGAACTAGAACTTTCGTCCGGGGGACGATTCTAGTCCGTGGGGACTACTAGATACCTCCGTTGGGAGGACGAGTCAGCCGGGGGGGGGGNCCGAAACTCGGTATTTTTTAAGGTACCCCTCCAATGCATGTTTATGCAAGATATGAAGTTGCTCGGTGAAATAATAACAAACTGTGGCAGGTTCGTCACTTTGTCAAACTTTGACCTCTGTGACCTTGAAAAGTAGGTCAAATCAAAAACCCGTTATATATGTTGTGTATCCTTATTAGCTACACCTATGATAAAAAATTGGAGATGATCTAGTCATTAAGAGTTCAGGAGTTATTGCACTTTTTGTGTTTTTGGTTTCCGCCACCTGGTGGCCAAACTGAGAGTCGAATCGGACCGAAACTTGGTGTCGTGGGTCATCTGACCTAGGGGAATATATGTACCAAGTTTCAGACCAATAGCTCCAGTGGTTACGAAACGTGCCCTGCTAACGGACGACAACGACGACGGACGGGGTCTCAGGCGGGTTTTTTCAGACCCGGTGTAGCAGTAAAAAGTGTCCCCCTGTAAAAAGTGTCAACTTCTATTGTTGAATGACGGAATAAGCGGCATGCGTATAGAAACCAATTGTCAGATTAGAATGTAACAATAGGATCTTTTGTTCCCCGGACAGTTTTTTCTAGGACATTCTTTCCCATCACACCTGGCTTGACGGGTCTCAAAAATGCCGGAGATTTCGAAATTCTGTGTAGTGTAACCAGGGCTTCTGTTGTATCAGTTCTATTATACACGTTCCTGGTCAATAGAAGGACAGGTCTTGCGATAACGTGAAATGTGACATTCCGTCATAGATATTTATTCATAAAATCGGTAAATGGCTCGAAAATCCCATGCGCGACTCAAGTCACGTTACGGTAAAGATTGAGCGATGTACAGTGTGTTTTAAAAAATTAATTTGCTAATTTCTTGGACATCGCTAAATATTTTGGAAATTGGTTAGTACCATTTGTTACCTAATGATGTCCTCTTTCTTATGACACCACGTAATCCAATTTACTGTCACAGATGACTGAGTACGAAGCACTTCAATCAACCATGTCAGAACTGGTCTTGCACCAGACAGATGTTTTGGTGATGAACCTTGTCTGCCCAGTGCAGAGCTTTTGTTGGGCTTCGAAATTATGCAATCCTCGCATGTTACACATTTCACACTTCTGAAAAGTTGGAAAGGTTGTTCATTTTCTCAGACAAGCAAAATGCAGCTTACAATAGACCTAGTGCGAAACGACACCCGACTGAGCTCCCGGGTGTAAACAAAGCCGAGGTTGTGTACAAATGCACTACGAGGGTGCTGTACAAAGTGCCTGACGGAGAACTTTTGGCAGATTTTTCGATTACACAGCACTTCAGTAAGTTCTACGTACCGCCCACAACAAGATGGTGTGGTTTTCTTACCATTTACGAGCCTGAATTTCCGAAAAATTGTGCTTTAAAGCAGAGAAAACCGAAAACGTGCTTGCAACTTTAAGGTCAAGGTCATCTGACCTGGGATCTAGATTGAAAATCAGATTTCAAGAATGGTCTCCATCGATTGATACAAAAATTTGTGCCATCTTCCTGAAACTAATATGTAGGAGGGCGCCACATCAGACGTCGAATTTGGTGGCCTCGCACATAGCGTGACCGACTTCCAAATGAAGACTGTCCGGACGTTGGTTCGAACCCCAGCCCGATCGGGTCAATTTTTTTTTAACACAAAATATATTATGGCTTTTCTTTTGTTTCAATTGCCTTTTTCTTCCCAACATTTTTTTCTCGTTAACATCATGAGATCACAGGCCAGTCAATTGCACACTGTCATACATATACATCAGTCTTGAGTGGCAAACATGACGATGCCGAATGTAGGCCTACAGTGGATGTTTCATTTTATCGGGTAACAAGGCACGCATAGTGAACCACTCAGGTCACAACAAAAGGATCCCCTAGGGTGGGGTGGGTGTGGGGAGGGTGCCGGATGGTGAACGCCCCTTTGGCCCTTGGCTCACCTCTCTATCCTTAAGTACTCCCTGTCTGATATTGATGCTCCTCACTCCGCACTGCGCTGACCAAACCAACTCAAAAACATATAAAATCATAAGTACCGGGTAATTATTATTAACAAATAAAATACAAATGACGTCTGTTCGTAACTTTCAGATATCAGACAGCACATGTATTAAAGATGGGAAATGACGATATTTGTGCCGTGCCTGGATGTAAAAATGAAAGGAAATCGCCTGACAGGTAGGCCCCTACGCTGTACAAAATACACATTTAATAATACTAATACACAAATAAATATCATTTATGACTCTCTCAGTAACGGATTCTGGTCCTGGGGAGGATGCACCTCCGTTACAATTTTTAAGACGCGAATACTCGTGCCGCACTTTTTACACAGATACAAAACGTAAAAAAACCCTGAAAATGCGCTTCTCGCGGCCTCCATCAGCAGGACCATCGTCATTCACTACCCTTTGATTCCTTTTTTCAGCTACAAGACAGATTATGAGGGCAACAGAAAAATTTCATTCCATTCGTTCAACGCTGTGAATGAAGTGCGGTGGAGTTCGGTGATAAGGTTGCGTACGACCCATTTCGACTTAAAATCACGCCACAAGATATGCTCAAACCATTTCGCACTCTGAAGAAACCAAGCCCCAAGTCGCCATACCCTACCCTTTACCTTGATGGGTACACCGACGACGCTCATGACGAAGCCAGGCGAGTTAGAGGGAAAGCTACTGGCATGATGAAAAGGAAACAGCCCTAAGCAGCAGCAAGCCAGGCGGACAACAACTGCGATACCGACACTGCGGATGAGGAGGATGGCACCACTCCAGATTCCTGTGGCCCCGTCAGTTACTCTGCGATGACTTTCGCGTGGTTGTCCAAGGACTGTGACGTCATGGACTGCACGGGGCTACCGAATGCTGAAGTGTTCACTGACGTGTTCCATCTGGTCAGTGACAATGTTGAAAACATAAAAATTTGGCAAGGCCAGAATAAAATTACAGATTGTGCTGAGAAAAAATGTGCTGGGCGGCCTCGATCAATGTCACCCGAGCAGGGCTTCTTCATGACATTGATGAGGATGCGCCAGAACTTGAAAGCCCCCCTTCTGGCTATTATTTTCAAAGTATCCAAAACCACAGTTAGCCGTCATTTTTTCACTTGGATAAGCATTCTGAGAAAAGAGTTGGCATTCCTCATTTGTTGGCCCACAAAGCGACAAATTAAGAACACCCTTCCCCTTTGCTTTAGGAAGCACTTCAAGACGTGCAGGTGCATTATAGATTGCACCGAGTGCTTCATCGAAAAACCCCAGAATCTGCGTACAGCATCCCTCTGCTGGTCGGTGTACAAGCACCACTACACAATAAAGTATCTGCTAGCTATTTCCCCCATTGGCATGATCACCTACATTTCAGAGGGCTACGGGGGCAGAACGTCGGACAAGGCCGTTCTCCGGGACTGTGGTTTCCTTGAACTTGTTGAGCCAGGGGATGGGGTCATGGGGGATCGGGGTTTCAAGATCAGGGATGATCTTCTCGCTCTCAATGCGGATTTGGTGCGACCTCCCAGTTGTAGTAAAGATCTCCAGATGCCAATGGGAGATATAAGATGCACCAACCGCATTGCCAACGCCCAAATCTACGTTGAAAACGCCATCGGAAGATTCAAATTCTGGCGGATTCTGCACGAATGCATCCAAGTGACATTATTGATGATATCGCATATGTGTGCGCTGCACTGAGTAATTTGCGGGCCCCTCTATGTGAAGACGCTGATCCAGAATACTAGTCAATGCCAATGGGAGATATAAGATGCAGCAAGGAATGATCACATTTTGCAAGCGCCATTCGGGCTTGAATACTAGTTATCAGACAAATCATTTTCTCCCCGTCTGCAGCTTACACAGAACCACTCTTCTCCCTCGGGCTCTTCCGTCAATTGCGCACATTTCCAATGATACCAGTATTGGCACCTGTTACAAAATACGCTGTTGTTTTTGGCATCATTAATTTCCTGTTCGGGCAAACAGACCGCATCACAAGTGGGGCAATGCCAGAGGCGATCAGCCAAACGCAGAAGATGATCAACTATGAATGTTTTGTAGAAAAGGCCGAGATGACTTCGATTTTGGGACCAACGTTGACGGTCGAAATGGATTTTTTCAATGTGCACACCCTTTGTTGTCCAAGTTACGAAAAAGGAATGATCGCATTTTGCCAGCGCCATTTGGGCTTGAACTTGGCTATAGTAAGGGTGATTTTTCTTTAAACAAACGTGCCCATCATTTTCTTCAAGGAAAGCGGTATCTGCGAAGGAATCTTCAATTTTCTGAAATCTAATTTTATATGGGCATTTCACCTCGATGACAGCCTTCGTATGGCAAGAACAGGTGACAGTTGCGTCGGGGGTAGCGGCAATGAAAATGGCTGAATTGTCAATGAACAAGCCGCAGCGTGAAATTTTGAAGCCAGTGTGTTTCAGGTTTTCGCTTTCTTTAAAAGCGCGGATTGCGGCATGTTCATTGTCAGTTCCCCATTTTACTGCGGGAACGTGGCTAATGTCTGGACCACCATGCAGAATGTGATCTATCATGACCGTAACGGGTGGGTTTTCTTTGTTGATAACTCGCCGCATTTTTGCGACGATATCGTGGTGCTGGGAAGCGGTCAAACGGCCCAGGCGCTGTTGGTGCCACACCTCGGATGTTGCTTGGCCCCTCGTTTCAACTTCTATCAGGTCGCATTCCGACTGCGAAAATTGACATTTTTCGTAAAACGACTGTCGCAGGCCCGGCCTATCTTTTCTTAACGCGAGCGGCGCATCATCTACGAAATCTTCTGCGATGTTTGTAAGAGGCGGAGGAATCTGTGTTTTCTTTTTAGCGGTGGGAGCAGAAACTGTCTGTTTCAAAAAAACAGCCTTTGAGAAATGACTGGATAGTTTATCCAGGAAATCATTTTGTCTCTTCTCTTTGTCTGCAGACGATGGAAGAACCAGTTTACGCGGTTTTTTCTCAGTGTGAGTCGCGGCCGGATCATGGACTTTCGCCCTGCTCTTCTTGGAGAAGTCCATCTCCTTCACCTTACAAGCTTTAACTGTTGAGTCCTTCATTGTTGTTTCATTCCACTTGCAAAGCATGGAGGTGCATGTGGGGTCTGAGAGTTGAAGTTGAGTTGCATGCTCCGGATTTTGTACAGGATTGCGCATACATGGTTGCATGAACCCCCAGGTCCAGCAACACATGAGCACCATCCACATTCAATCTCTCCATTTCTGAAGGCAAGCCACACTTTGTGGTTGTCTTGGTGCACCCTCTGAGATGGACAAACAGTACCCTTCACGTAGGTAGCACCTCCATGCTCTGCAGTGGAAATCTCTCCAACAAATCCAGATGTGAAGTACGTGTAAGCTTTGTCCAGTTTATATTTCCCAATATCATAGTCCGCATCTCTGGTGCGGATAATAAATTGGAAGACTTGTCCCAGATGTACAATGGGCCACTTGGCGACACTGCTGGTCCAGTTGCTAATGTCTTTTGGGTCCTGAACATTGTTTTTGTTTAAGAACGTACTGTATTCTTCGGCAAGGGTCAGCATCAATTTCTCTTTGTTGTCAACTATTGGAACTTTCAGTTCCCAAACAGCAATGCATTTTGCGATAAGCTCCTTCCTATCGCCTTGTTTGGTCACGCCTCTCCTAGTGAGATATTCTTGAAGCCCGGTTGTCGAAAAGTCCTTGAAGTCTGCAGCATCATTTACATGCACATCCATGACTGCAGACAGGACTGAAAATTGAAAATATGAAACATATTGTGTATGCTTAGGCATATCGGTGATTGCGAAGTACGATTTTGTTGTTTACTTTCCATGGTTACGTTTTTTAATATTTACGATCACTGTACGTTTTTAGCAGTCGTATACGCCTACAATGTAGGCTACATTGTTTCCATCTCCTCATGTCCAGATTATTAAAGTGTTTATTCCGAGTACGATCAATTGAGACTACTCGGCATGTTGACATTAAAACGTACCCCCTGCGGTACCTTTTTGTACAGCACCCTCGTAGTGCATTTGTACACAACCTCGGCTTTGTTTACACCCGGGAGCTCAGTCGGGTGTCGTTTCGCACTAGGTCTATATGGTTCCCGATCTTGATGATCGGGAACCATAACCACACCGAACTCCACGTATATCAGAAAATACACGTATTCGTGTTAAGTACATGTAGAAGCTTCAGAGTTCGTTATTGGTAGCCCGGCAGATCTGTGGAAATGCAGGGTTTAAAGCCCCACTACGGTGGCCCATAGAGCTCATTGATGAAAAATATTTACATTTGCAATTTTTTTTCAATTCGATAATTTTTTTCTTGGGGTTTGTAAAATTTTTAGAAGTTCCCACCTCGGTGAAAATATTCCCACCGCGGTGAGAATATTCCCACCGCGGTGAGAATATTTCCACCTCGGTGGAAATATTTCCACCGCGGTGAAAATTATTTTCACCGCGGTGGAAATTAATTTTCACCGCGGTGGTAATTATTAATTATCACCGCGGTGGAAAATAATTAATTATCACCGCGGTGGAAAATCGCGGTGAAAATTAATTTTCACCGCGGTGATAATTAATAATTACCACCGCGGTGGAAATTAATTTTCACCGAGGTGGAAATATTATCACCGCGGTGGTAATATTATCACCGAGGTGGAAATATTAACACCGAGGTGGAAATATTATCACCGCGGTGGGAACTTCTAAAAATTTTACAAATCCCCAAGAAAAAGTTATCGAATTGAAAAAAAATTGCAAATGTAAATATTTTTCATCAATGAGCTCTATGGGCCACCGTACCCCACTGTATTGAATGTGAAAAACGCAAATCATCGCCGCGATTCTCGGACGACGTCACGACGTCAGCGTAGTGTAAAATGTACTACGCTCTGTCAGAATACATAAGAGCTCTCCCTGCAGTTTTTTCCAATGCGTGCTGAAAACTATAGATCGTTGCAGTTGATTGGGAACAACGTCTCAGGCCAAACGCAGTCAAGGCGCAGCGTCACGTCAGTGTTGGCGAGGCCAGCGCCCATGCTTTCTCCTGTACATCGACGACGTCATTGACGTCCAAAGTGGGTTTTGCAAACGTTTCAAGTCAAACTTTTAGGTTTCCAAAGCGAGTATTCCGTTAAGCAGTTATAGATTCCCAAGTAATTGTGACCATCATGATCCCAAGGTTCTAAGCTTTCCGATGGTGTGTTAAATTAGTGGGAATCACCAAAGACCTGGCGACCGTAATGAGTTAAAAAGGGCATGCCTGGTCAAATTCTCGTAAACGTGGGTCCCAATCAAACGCATGGAAGGCTGGGTTTACATAGAACCACACGAAACACGAATACGCGACACGGAACGTTGACACACGCGTGTAATGATTAACTGACAATGGATAATCCAATAGGTCGTTTACATTGGTCTATACGCATGGGGTTACGTAGATCGTGGCGTATAGACACGGTTTGAAGGGAACGAACATGCTCGTTCTTTCTGGCGTGTACTGACTACGCGGAGGGTCTTGTGTTGTTTCGGAGGTATGTAGTTGGGCATTTTAGGATGTTTCTTCTTCAAATTTCACATGTTTTCTTATTTGCATCACGACGTGCATGAGACTGAATGGAAACAATGTCAAAAATCGAAGATCTGATAAGTACTGTTATGCTGGCCTCAGCAGGAGAAGTGTCCACTCGAGATCATGCAGCACCTCCTGTCGAGGTACCAACAGTAAACACTCAACTTATTCGGACTAGAACCCTTTTTCTGATCACTACTTCAATTCCATATTTTTGATACCGATACAAGAAAATCACTGGGGCTTGCATATTTACATGTAGTTTATTTACAATAATGATACATCTTGCTTCAGACCTGTCTCTGCAGAGATCAAGATCCAAGATCATGAATGAGGACGAATACAAGTACAGTCTGTGTGAGCTTGTTCATCAAAACCCCCTGTTGTGGGACCCCACTCACAGGGACTACAAAAACAAAGACCAAAAGATGCAAGTCTGGAACCACATAGATCAGAAGCTGAAGCCTTATAAAGCAGGTACATTTTTCTTTATTGTCATGCTCCGCTCATAATGTCCTACTCGTTGACATCCTGGTTTAAGATATTTCTGAAAACATGGTCATCTTGCCATGTAACCCTTCCTTGTGGGTCTGAGAAGAAGCTGCACATGGCGCTTCTTACATTGCTAGCATCCTGAGGTACCCTTGAAGCGTGCTGTTTACGAAGTGGCATCAACCCTTCGTGATCTCCAACTTTGATTTGCTCGTATTTCACATCACTCGTTCGATCCATCATGTGACCATCTCTTCTAATAAAGTTGTGCAACGCACAGGCTGCACTTGTAACGACGATTGCCTTGTCAGGTTGAAGGCGAATTGGGCGTTTGAAAATCTCGAACTTTCGGGCTAGAATTCCGAAAGCACATTCGACTGAACGTCTTGCTCTTGAGTGCCTGTAGTTATAAATGCGCCTCTCATCATTCAGGGTCCTCGCGGCGTACGGTCGCATTAAGTTGCATTTTAGAGGGAATGCCTCGTCTCCCACAATAACATAGGGAATCTCCTCATCACTGGCATTTACCTTGAATGAATCTTTGGGAATGTTCAATCTGTTTTCATTCAAGAGCTCAGAAATTACTGATGCTTGAAAAACGCCTGCATCCGAAATCCGTCCATATTGGCCGCAATCAATGAGTGTGAAGCAGGAATCAGCATCACTGAGAGCTAACAAAACAATGCTAGGGAATCCTTTATAGTTATAATACATAGAACCACTGTTGGCTGGGTTTTCAAGAGCAATATGTTTGCCATCAAGTGATCCAACTGCAAATGGATAATCCCACAGGCTCCCGTATCGTTCGGCTAGGCGTCTCCACTCCTCCTCCATTGGTTTCGGCATCTCTCGAGGCTGCAGCACTTGCCATATTGCTTCGCATGTTTGGTACACATGTATGGAGATGGTTGACTTCGCCATATGGAAAGGGGCTGACATGGCAGCATACGAAGACCCTGTTGCAAGATATCTGAAAATAAAGAAGATAACATGAGGTGAATGTGATGCTGATGAAGCACATTTTTTCGTTTCAGGTGTTACCGCGAAATCAGCCTGGGACAATCTGTGCAAAGCTTACAGTAGCGCAAATCAGCGCCGAAAGAATAAACCGTCAGGGAGCGCAGCATCCGATATCAACAGCTGGAAGTTTGCGGCTGCGATGAGTTTTATGACAAAGATGAGAAGCAGTAGAAATACCACAAGCAATCTTGAGGAATCAGTCGCATGTGGTGGTGGTGATTATCCGAATGATGATCAGTCTTTACCAGATAGCGATGGCACATCTATCATCGAACAAGCAGTGAATGAATCAGGCATATGTTCCTTTAGCATCGAGGATAATTATGATGATGAAGAATATAGTGATAATGATGTGAATGTCGGAGATCGTGTCTCGGACAAGAAGAAGACCATGGCGACCAAGCGTGCAGTAAAAAGCACGGCTTTCACATCAAAGAATACCACTATTCCCAAATCAAAGACGTCAAAGAGGAAGGCGTGTCAAGATGACCATGAAGACGAGGGTGGCCTAGCCAAAGCTTTGCAGCTGAGGCTCGAGGAGAAAAAGGAGTCTCCGGCCTTGAAATTCTTCCAATCAATTCTTCCAAGAGTAGAAGCCATGAATGAGGATAGGTATCTTGATTTTCAAATAGCAGTGCTGAACTTCCTGAAAGATGGGTCGCATTCACCCATCGAATGTAAACCTTGTTTTGATGCCAATAGCATCCAGCCCAATGAAACCTCATCATGGTCAACGCCGGGTACGCCCTGTCCTCGCCGGTTAAATCCATCTCCCTCGGTCTATGTGCCTGCTGCAGCAGGAAGCCCATACCCTTCCTCATTCTCTCCAACGCCCTCACCATATTTCCGGATGAGGCAGTCCATGAATGATGACATGTAATTTTGACCCATGTCAATGAGATCATGAGTATTGGTATGTCTGTATTTCGAGAATAATAAATTTCATTTGGCAAGAAAAAAATCTTTATCCTTTAACTCTGAAATCTGGTCGAATTGATGTGCAGACAGCAGCTTTCATACGCCCTACCGAATGTTGTCTCCTACCGATTTTTACGTTACTCACCTCAGCGTCAGGAGAAGTTTATGTTCAGCGGATACTGGAGTCCTCCATTTGCTTCCAGTTGGTGATATGTGTGGTTCAAGCAAACCTTTTAATTCTCGAAAGCTGTCGTAGGACATCCTGGTGTAGTTGAAAAACACATACGGATCGGGGTTGTCCATTAAATTTCGGAATGTTGTATGATATTCGCCTTGTACAGGTCTCATCAGGAAGTGTTGTCGGCACCACATTGCCCGTCTCCGCGCCGCCCTCTGCTGTTACTTTCTCTTTTGGACAAGAACGTACAGCGCCAAAATTTCTTCATCCGAGGAATCCATTTTTAACCTTACCCGCCGAAGTCACCGTGTCAAATGATCAAGACACGATGGAGGCCTATGTAAACCGCCGTGTTGGCGTGTCGTAATATCTACGCGTACCGTAGCGTGTCTTCCGTGTGTCGACACGCTCTATGTAAACCCAGCCTTATAGGCCTTGATCAGACTGGGCCGTCACGCGGTACCGTGATTCACGCTTTACCGTGAAATCCGTGGTGAAAAAAGGAAGTGGATCGAATGTGGCGCAACCGCACAACTGCTCGCTGAGCATGGTGGGAATCGTGGTCGCGCTGCAGCGTGATATCACGGGGCAGTTGAAGTCAACGTTTTACAATGGTTTACTTGTGGAGATTACAACAACAATCGCGGCTAACCGAGACCACCCAAAGATAAGAGACTTTAGGAAGTCTGATTTCAAAAAAGCGTCAATTGTTAAAAAAAGGCGTCATTTTGAAATGACCTGTCCAAATGCAATCTCTATAATCTTATCTACATACCTGAACTGAATTCAAGCTCTACAGGCGTTTGTGGCGCCGAAAATGGCATATAATGCAGGTAGGCACGACAGGCCTGCCATTAGGTAAATTTCGGTCTAAAATTGCCTGTAAAATCTTTAAACATGAGTAGGCCTACGACACAGTGAATTCTTGCTTGTTTATTGACAAAAATTGTATAAGTTAACGGTGAGAAGTTTCCATCCCCTCGACGCAGGATTTATAGGTGTTTTCTGCCAAAACGAATATTCAGTCATTTCGCGGTTTGGCGCGACAAAGTCACGTGCACTTATCGACCACGGTACTGCGTGACGGCCCAGTCTGTTGATTCTGTGAAGTGCGTATCAGGCAAGCATTTTGGGGACCTTCACGAGGCTATGGGACCTCTATGTGCACTCTCATAACTTTTTGAAAATATCGTAAAATTCAATACTGTGGGGCTTTAATTTTCACTTCAATCATCATGTTTTAGTTAGACGACAAGGCATCCTATTTGCATACGGCCTTAATCCTAGCAAAAGAAATCAATCGCCCGGCTTCTTAGAGCATTGTTGACAAATCGAACAGTATTAAAAGAGTAGATGGGCCCTCAACTTCAATTATGAGACGGTCAATTTAGTATCCCTTATGCAATACACGTGGTTGTGGTGGTCGGCGTATCATGTGGAAGAGAAGGCTGTGGTTTAGAAAGCCAGACCATATTTATCCGGAGCGGGTCTGTAGTTGGGACCCACATTCATAATCTGATGAGATAATACATTTCAGTATGAACAAGCGACGTTTTGGGCACTAGGTGATTTTAGGGGGCCGTGTCTCGCCGTGGCCAGCCTTTACATCCCCGGGATATCACCAATACCCATACCTAAACTTCCCCCTTAAATCAGGAGGCCTTACCTTTGGAAGGTATGTATTCATCATCATCACGCTTCCGTCACGCTTTTATCTGATGTCATAACTCAGCTCCTTTAGCACCTAGAGCAACAGAAACAAGTTGTACCCTTAGGTTTTCATACCCTAGGAATCGAATGGACTGATTACTTTTGATCTGAGAGAGATGTTGGGGTTATGGTGATATCGATATCACAAATTTGATATTTTGCGATAACTTGCCATATTGTCAACTGAGCAACATGAAACAAGTCTTAGTTCATGCCTGCTTATCCAAGGACTGGAGTATGTTAAAATTCTCAGCCTCACGTGTCCGGGTGATTGAGATATCACGAGATTTTGATATATCAAACTTGATAGTTTGAAATATCTCTGCCCGTGTTAGAGATCACCCATACTTAGGTTACTGAGGATGCCCATTTCGATTATGCAATGACCTTGACGATCAAAGGTCAAGGTCAAGATCAAACTTGAGAATTTGAAATATCTATGCCCGTGATAGAGATGGAGATAACATCACCCTAGGTTATTGAGGCTGCCTATTTCGATTATGCAATGACCTTGATGATCAGAGGTCAAGGTCAAGGTCAAACTTGATAATTTGAAGCATCTCTTCCTGTGGTACAGGTACAGGCATGATATCACCCATACTTAGGTTATTGAGGATGCCCATTTCGATTATGCAATGACCTTGACGATCAAAGGTCAAGGTCAAGGTCAAACTTGAGGATTTGAAATATCTATGCCCGTGATAGAGATAGAGACATGATATCACCCACACTAAGGTTATTGAGGCTGCCCATTTCGATTATGCAATGACCTTGATGATCAGATATCAAGGTCAAGGTCAACCATGAGATGAGTTATTGGCACGAGATCAATTTCTGTGGGATTCATCGCCGTAGTTCATCAATCAATGTATCCTGATATCTGTCAATGGATCCTGATCTCTATCAATGTATCCAATCTCTATCAATGTATCCTGATCAATGTATCTTCATCTCTATCAATGTACCGTTCATGTATAAGTACCTGTACATCGGGCGGGAACCATACGACATTTACAATGTCATCTTGTTTTCTCATGTTAATGCTCCTAGGCCGAAAAAGGCAGATTTAATCAACACCAATAGGGTGGTTTCGAAAGTGCCTGGTTAGGCCGTACGACGACGTTTATCTATTGTGTGGATATACCCAAACAATAGATAAAACGTCGTCGTATGGCCAACCGACTGACCTATAGAGTGTTTGCACCGGTGGCCATGTTGGAGGTATGAACAAAAGAATTTGTCGCCAGTCACGGTCTACGGAGATTAACTTCGATTGTTTTGGAAGTCTGTTCTTTTGTTGTATGCCTCCAACATGGCCGCTGTGACGTCACGTGCAAACACTCTATAGCGAGAAAATACTGACAATTCGTAGAGGTGTTTTTTTTTACAAAATGCATATTTATCTTGCAACAAGGGCGTCTAAAGCAAAGCCTACTATGTATACATGTGCAGTATTACCTGGGCCAAATATGAGTAGAAGTAGAGGCAATTATGTGCCATATTTCACTCAAAAAATGCAATTTTGCATCAGAACGGGAGCAATTTCATGCAAACATGGCCATTGCTTCACACTGCTAACTCTATGTAAAACGAACCTATGGGCACTGTGGGCATATTACATAATGTTCACATATCGCAGCAAATTATTGGTTATCCAGCTTTCCTTCCGAGTCTACAAAGGAATTTGTGAATGCGTCGTCTGCTATCAGCTCAGGACCGGATATTCTGACAATGCGTACAGTAAAAGGGGATGTTCTTTTTCGGAACATTTTTCCCAACTAATTTTTCATTACCTTACAGATGACTGATTTTCGCAAAAACTTCAGACGTTATACTTAACTAGATAATGGCATGTGAAAAATATGACATCAACTGCGTTAATTAGGAAAACAACTGCGTTAATTAGGAAAACAAAGGATTTTGGCAAAATGTTCGAAATCAGCATGAAAACAGTAAAATAATTCCCTAGGTTTTGCTATACTGAGAGAGTATAGATATTATTTGTCACTGATCAACAAATCAATCTCAACATGACTGTTTATGAGGAAATATTTGCATAAAATGTGAGATTCTTACTTTTTCACCATATTTTGAGTGGGGTAAAACAGAACAGCCAACCTAGGCCTTCCCAGATAAATGGTGTTATGAAGGTCCTCGTCATCAATAACTATTGCGGGTTTCATGGTTATGATCACTGAGCGACAACTAGCTGACAGCCCTCGGACTCTCTCTACCAATGTGAAATCTGATCATGCCCTTATGCAGACAGTGGTTATTATGGCCCCTTAAAGGGAGACATGCGAAAAATATTGCCCGGCGGGCACTCTTGGTTATCGTAGTGTCAGCGATGATGACCAGACGGCGCTGTGCGTTATAGCGAGGAACGAGGAATTTCAGTTCGTCAAACGACCACTATAGGCGCTCGTCATTGTGTGTTAAAAATAGAACTTCTTTTGCGCTCGTAATGGTATTACATGATTATGGGACCATTGTATTAGTGCTTGCGATAGAAGCATTGGCATGATTGGGCTGCTTTGGCGAGAGGGGTTGAACCAATATACATGTAAGCTGGTCTAAGTGGTCTGTTGAGTGTTGGAACTTGGGACTGGCTTTCCTGTCCATGGCGTTTTCGGCATCGTCTACTGGAGCATGGATCTTATAAATACCTCCATGTTCTGCTCAATAAGAGAAAAAGCACAGAGGTTGACACAATAATGAATGATAAATAGGAAGTCAACTTCCAAGAATTCGCAAATTTTCAACCCCAAGCGGGGTCTTCTTCACAGAAAGAAAAAACGATCTCATCTCGAGATAAAATGAATCTCCAACTCTTGTCCCTAAAAAAAATTTTTTTTGAGTTTCTTTGCAACTCGAATGGACATAACTGGGTCTCCACTTGAGATGACGTTGTCTCCAGCTGGTTAAAATGATTCTCAGCTGTTTCCACCGGATTGTCTGTTGTCTCGAATCAAACAAACAAGTGGGCCCATATTTTCAAAGCCGTTTTAACGCTAAAATGCAAGCTCCTTATATGGGTTTGTTTCCAGTTTCCCCAGCTGATGCCCTGTCCCATCGACTGAAGAAATGAGAAAACTCAAAATGAGTAGACTTTGTCTCTACTTCAGAATGAGACTCCAGTTGCAGTTATCTCTAGTCGATGCAAGAGGGCTCCAGCCTTAGAAAACTGGTAAGCCAACTCATTCTGTGTTCGAGTAGCAAATACGAAACTCACTTTAGTAGCATGTTTAGGGACAAAATAGTAGGCTGGAGACTCATTTTATCTCGAGATGAGATCAATTTTTTCTGTGTTGAGGCTGGCACTTTCTAGACCGAAATCGCAGAAAAGACTGCTCGAAAGTGAGATTTCAGGCATCATCTCCAAAGGGCACGCTGATGGGCTACGAGTT
>NMRB01000671.1:93221-111548 GCA_002633025.1 Notospermus geniculatus | reverse complement strand
CCCCCCCCCCCCCCAACAATATCTGCTTTACCACACTGCACTTTCCCCTCAGAGGAAGTCACAAATCACGGAAATAAATTGCCTCCTATTTTCACAGTTGGTATCATCTGTAAGATGTCAAGAGTTAAAGGCCTACCAGACATTTTTACCGACAGCTCCGTGTACATTTGTACATGTACAAATGTGTCATTCTTGGTGTAATGACAGTAGTGATAACTCGTGATCTTCTGACCTGACACAGTTACCGGGGAAAAGTGACATGTGATATTATACACTGTGCCGGGGTGATTATTTCAGTGTAACACTGTGTACGTTCCAGTGGAATGTACTGTACAGATTTTGACTGTTGGATGCGTCACGACACAACGTCATGATGTGGAATGACGTCATGACGCCGTACGTCATGGGACGATTTTCGCACTCGTGCCTTGTACATGTTGTATATATGATACAAATATCATCATATGAGCTGAGCTGTATCAGTCCCTTGTATCATGGCCTTCGACCCCGTATCATCCCTCGGGCTCCGCCCTCGGGATGATACGGGGTCTCAGGCCATGATACCGGGACTGATACAGCTCAGCTCATATGATAACATCTAATTATTGGTGAGTACATAGAGCCCCCCCCCCCTCTCGAGTTTAAATATCCTGCCGAACTAAAATTCATCTTGGGGGCGGAAATCATCAACAGCCTACCGGTATTTAAAACAAGCCATATTTCAATCAAAACAAGGTAAAATGTTTTGCCATCAACATGAACATGAGCATAAGCCCTTGGCTTACCGACTGAGTGAGCTAAAAACAAATTAACCAAATTTTAGATAACCTCGTCTCAGGAGTAGCACGCTCAAACAACCTCAGACCACTCACCCACTAACCCCTGGAATTCGCCTACAGTTTAAAATTCACTTTAATACACTTCTCTGATGATTACAATTAATATTTAGAATCCATTGTTTCTTTATTATGCATTCATTCAAGCATCAATCAATAAACCCGTACCGTTTACAATGTCAGAAAACATTTTCTTTGCTGTTTCTGCACTTTTTTTCATTGTGACATTCCTAATGCCCTATCACACTGAGCTAGTTCTCAGTACGTTCTTGAAAATGTTGCCGAACGGCTCCATTTTTGTGCGAACGGAGTGGATGTAGTGGCAACTTTTCACAGTCTTTTTACGAACTTCATAGACGGGCTCGGAAGGGAAGTGTACTCCAGAACTTCGAGGCATTATTTGGCCAACGTTACACATTCTAGCCCATTTTACAATTTTTTAACGACAGGGCAGGACGTTTTGAGAACTACTTCAGTGTGACAGAACCGGTACGTTAAACCACCGAGTGGAGGTACCAGTCTGACAAATTAATTCCTGGTTTTATGACGTCACTTCCACTGACTTTGGCGACCAATCACAATACCACAGTTCTGTTATGATGCCAGGGATACGTGAGCGACAGCCAAGTACATATATAATAGGAGCAAGCCAACCCCTTCTTTCTTATATACTAGTATGTAGGCTATCCACAATGGGTGATTTCAAAGTTGGTGTTAACACTGACACCAACACTAACCCCCATCTCAACACCAACTTTGAAGTCAAGCAGTGGTGTTGGTGTTAACACCTAGTGTTGGTGTTACCCAATTTCAAAGTTGGTGTTGAGTGTTAACATCAACACCAACACTAACACCCATTTCAACACCAACAGTGGTGTTGGTGTAATCTCATTTCAATGTTGGTGTTGGGTGTTAACCTCAACACCGGTTGTTGAGCTAAACCGCAGCTGGTGTTTACTCCAATAAAATATAAAGGAGTTTCTTGTTGTGTTAACACCCAACCCCTAGGGGTTAACACCAGCTTGATTTCAAAGTTGGTGTTAGTGTTAGGCCTGCATGCATTTACCTCAGAATTTGAATCAACTTCCTCTATTTGGGCCAAAACATAGGCATAAAGCAGGCGCGGATCCAAGGGGGGGGGGCACACCCGGCCCGTGCCCCCTCTATTTTGTGGAAAATCTTTAAAATTGACCGGGAAATTTCGAAATTGTGAAAAGATGTTAAAATATGACCGAGGTTTTCCACGATGTGCGCTGGCTGTGCCCCCTCTTTCCCATGATTCTGGATCCGCTCCTGTAAAGCTTGTTATCACCAAATAAGACATCTTACCTGATAAAAACTTGCGAAATCAAAGAAATTTGACCAAACCACAGCCAGCCAAACAACATGGATGACAATCTGGGGATTCCCCAAGGTCAACACCAACACCGGTGTTGACACTGGTGTTAACAACGGTGTTGACTGGGACCTGGTGTTTTGGGCATCAGTTCAACACCATCCACCAACACCCGGTGTAGACCAAACACCAGTGTTGACACCAGTGTTCACTCTCGGTGTCAACACCTGTCATGGTGTTTGGGGGTCTGGGTAGACACCAACACCAACACTGACACCCAACACTAACACCAACACCAACTTTGAAATCACCCAATGTAGGGCCTACTAGTGTTCCCTGGTTGTGTTCAGGTGAACATATATACTATAGTATGTATCCACAATGTTTCTACCAGTGTTCCATAAGAAAGAAGGAGTACCAAAAACTGCTGAGTTACTTTATCAAGCTCTTCTTAAAAATGTCATTCAAAGAATTCGAATTGAAGGTTTTAACTTGAATTGAGGGGTTTCAAACCGTTTTGAAAGGGAAGTGTGAACACGGCTTTGCATCTATCAGATTGCAGTCATTTACTTGAATAAAGCAAACCAGAACTGTATTTCATTCTGTACAATAAACCACATGTAAAATGTGGCTGATCTCTGCACCATACAACATATAAAATGGAGAACAACTTCCCAAATTTCAAGCAGCCTGCTTATTTAAAGTGGCCCTGCTCAGTTATGACAGAGGTTATCAAGAAAGCAGCGACGTAGTGACGTCTGGACAACAACTTATAGAAGTGTTCTCGATAATTTTCATCAGGAGGTGTCTCGCCATTTCGCCTACAACCATTTTGCCTACAGCCATTTCGCCTACCATCATTTCGCCTACTGCCATTTTGCCTACAACCATTTCGCCTACAGCCATTTCGCCTATTCGGCATTTCGCCTACTAGCTAGATGGCTAGTAGGCGAAATGGCGAGTAGGCGAAATGGCTAGTAGGCGAAATGGCGGGTAGGCGAAATGGCAGGTAGGCAAAATGGGAAATAGGCGAAATGGTGAATAGGCGAAATGGCTGTAGGCGAAATGGTTGTAGGCGAAATGGCTGTAGGCGAAATGACATTTTTTTGTAGGCGAAATGGCTGTAGGCGAAATGGTTGTAGGCGAAATGGCGATAAACCCTCAGAAATATATGAACGGTGAATCAGCCACTAGGGTACAATTCCCACTTACACTGTCGTACGCGATGACTGTCCACAAATCACAAGGGCTAACTTTGCACAGCTGCGTTGTAAACGCCGCCGATATGTCCATCCCTGGCCAACTCGCCCTCGCCTTAAGTCGGGTTTTAATACGAGCTCAAATTCACTTGAAGTACGAGGATTCAAGCCACAGAATTGTCAAATTCGCGAGGACGTCAACGATTTTTATCGTTCGAGATGTTGTGAAGTAGAAGTAAAGGAGGACCTAAGCTGCTGCCGTCAACAACCCCTGCCCGATTTCAAACCCTACAGCAGTTCGTCGCGTTGGTCCGACACAGATGATGAGTCACCTAATCAATCAGACGATGATATATTGGGACAAGATGAAGAAGAAGAAGGTAACATTCACCTCCATGATAACTGTGTCTAATTTTCTACTTTGGTGTAGGCCTACTCAAGTCAACTTCCACCATTTCGCAACTTTTCGACCCAAAGCGGGGTCTTCCTCATGAGTTGGACAAACTCCAACCGAAAATTTGCGAAATTGTGGAAGTTAATTTTGTCGTGTTTATTATCATCCGTTGTGTCGACTTCTGCACATGAAGATCAAGAATGGATTTGCCAGCAAAATTTTCATCGAGATCTAGCCTAAACAATCATAGACGCGTACTAGTATATCATTGCGGATCTATCACTAAACATTTCATTGTGAACAATTGCCACGGCTTATTAATTTGCTTCTGTTTTAAAATTTACACTGTCAAAATCTCTTGCAGGTGAGCATGATCCCAGATATGAGGCCAAAGCAATACGGGGAGCAGTCGAGAAGAACATCGACACCCTGCTACCAAACGAGTCGGCCTTCAACAAGTGCGTCAGTTCCCTGCCGGATGCTGCCATCTCATTTTTCGCCCGCTCTGTTCACGCGGACATTGCAGATATCGTTGATAACATCCCACACCAGCAGCGGGATGCTACAAAACGCCAAAGGGCAATTCATCAATACCGCACGTCTTGGGGCTTTGATGAACGAAAGAAAACACTATTTACAAAGAAAACCTTGGAGGCAATCGAACATGCAGTAGCGTACAAAATCACGAATTACGTCTCGGCAAATATACTAGTACGAAAAACGACCCCCACAGTCAGCGAACCGATCCCGTCAACCAGTAATGAACCGTCGTCTGACGTACCGGAGTTTAACCCAACGACAGCAGCAAATATAAGATACCTGGCGGGTCTGTCAGTGGCAAAGGTAAGGGGATGCCTCGTCCGTAAGCTCACCAACACCAAGCTAGCTCCAAAAGTGGCGAAAACAACCGCAAATGATATATCCATGTTGAAGAGCATCAGTGGGTCCTATTGCGAGATGTTCGCTGGATCAAGTCCACAGGACGAACCACCTGACATTTCCTTGACACGGGCACGGGAAAATACGGCAAGATCAGGGTTGTGTTATGTTAACAGCTCCTGCGCTGCATATTTCCGTCGCATAGAACAAAAGCGGCGAACCTTCCTAAACGCTACAGGACTAAAGAACTTTGGCAACGATATCCTCAACATCTGTAAGGACAACCTTATCAACGATGAAGAACTGAAAAACATCTGGGACGCTGCGGTCCCTGGTGCCTCAGAGAGCCTGAGAAAAGCCCTCCTGGCTTACTACCTCAAAATCGGAAATTCAAACTTCCGACGTGAACTGGTCGAGAAAATGGTGCCTGAAAAGACAACATCTCTTCGTACAAAGGTGAAGGCCAGTTCGAAAAAGAGGAAACCGGCTATCAAAAAAGGGAAAGGGAAAGGGAAAGGGAAAGGTAATGATGAAATCAAATTCCAATTTATTTTTTGGAAACTCGTTGGTGCTTAAACCGAAAACATTTGATTGATAACGAGCGGACGTTCATGTAACATACAGCTGTGGAATGGTTCCCAAAAACGTACATTAAATAAGTATTATTCATCAACCAAATTCCCAGCATGGCACGCCAGAACGAGGCTCCAACCGGGAATACCCAGAAATCTACCTGGCCAGGCCAGTGCTGATTGGCCTGGCAGGACTGGCCAGGTACTATTTTTAGATTTCTGGGCATTCCTGGCTGGAGCCTCGTTCTGGCGTGCCATGCTGGGAATTTGGTGGAGGACAGTGCGACTTCGTCGTTCAAGGGTGGATTACTTTATTAATTGGACAGGATATGCTAATCAAAGGTGTCAGCTTAGTCTGAAATAATATACAGAAGATGTAGAATGCAGAAAATGTTCGTCGGTAAGTGATTTTGTGCACATTTTGGGGCCCGTTTGACGGGCGAGTCGGTGTCAATCGGATTCCAAGATGGCCGCCCCCATCTCGCTGTGTAAAATCTCAGGCTTGCCTTCCTTGTCAGTATTATTATTTTACTCCCCAAAATCCATTTATACTGGTTCCTGTGCTCAGTGTTGACAAACTCAGTGAAGGTAGCGTACTGCGCATGCTCAGAAGCCAGGAGCGGAAATCGGAAGTTCCATTTTCGTGGGCGGTGAAAATGATCGGGTGCCAACTTTTGCTGGCCGGTTCAGGACCACTTTAAATTATGAATACTTCCCTAATGGTAGGGAAGGTTGAGATTGGAATATGTTGGGAATAGATACGTATAATGTTGTTAAGTCTAACTAACTCACCGTCAATTTTCTTCACCATTCACTAAACAATATTTAATTTCACGTAGAATCGACGCACCATACATTACAGAGTTTTATCAAGAGTAAAATGTAACCCCCCTATCAAAGAGCACATCGGCCAAGCAACCTTTTATTTGCGTCGCAGAACGCAGAGGGAATTTATTTTCGACCACCGCCCGCGTGGTTCCCCGTATCATTTTTTTGATTTGTACAAATTGAATCGTAAGAGAAGAATCTCCGAAGTAAGAAAAACAAACAAGGTTTATATTCCAAGACGCTGGTACTTTTTAGGCGTTTATAAACATTATCACATCACATCGACAAACGTCAAAGGTACATTTACCTTGTTTGATACGAAGTTGAAAAAGTTTAATGGGAAAGTCGTATTGTACGGTGAGGATCCTCTTCAAGCTCATGTATTTTCTAACAAACAGAATTGTAATATACTTATTGCAGAAAACAGGGCGCACAGGTGCTGTCGATTTCATGAGAGAAATGTTGCTCTGTGGTGGAATGTGGTTTATGATGTGGCGTCATCGAATACGCCTGAGGGAATATACATAAAAATGACAAATGCTAGTTTGCTGACGGAAAGGGAGTCAAACGTTGTTCATTTCACTGATCAGGGGCACAGTTTTACTTGCGGGATGTTTTACTCTGATAATAGGGAAAAAAGGTGCTTTTTAAGACTGTATCTGCGGGGGATGAAAAGACCTTATAAATTCATGTATAACGTTGGTATCAAGTGTGATGTTGCTCATTGTTTCTGGAATCCAAAAGAAAAAATGATAATGGTACCTGTACGGAAGCCAAAAATTCGAGATGGCTTGAAATTCATCGGTGTGTCCTTTCCCCGAGGTTGTAAATCAGCGCAATATCACCGAATCATTGTAGTTGGCAATAAAGACGAAATTATCAGGAGCACTGGCAAACATTATAGTCTGTTCGACGTTGATAATTTCGGACTTATTAGAGAGACGTTCGTTTCAGGCATTAAGGGACGGCGAGTAGGTTTTTTGGGCACGAATTGGAAATGGGCATATCTCTATTTTTAACTGGACGACGTAAGCCCAAGCGATAACCTCCGATATGATGAATCTAAAGTGGGTGATCCACTGTTGCGATCCCATTTTCCAAACAGGTGCCCCACTCAGATACAAGTACTTTATATGAACATTATAACTGTCATAGATTTAATGGTAATCCCCATACCCAAATATTCGATCTACGCTGGAGCGCAGTGGTTTCTGGATAAATGAAATGGTCCATGGACCATGTGCTCACCTGTGTAAATGTACCAGAAGAACAAATGACAAATGTTAAATCGAAATGTTGGCGGGCAAGCCTTGAGCTCCAGGTGCAAAGGGTACCCAGACACCTGAGCACACCAAATCAGAAGACATTAGGTCAAATAGCCACGAAATGTGCCACCAAATGACAGAATTTTGAACTTTGGCCTCTGTGGCCTTGAAAAGTAGGTCAAATAAAAAAAACACCCATTACATGTCATGTATCCTCATTAGATGAACCGATGATGAAAATTTGGAGACGATCCAGACGTTAGTTTACGAATTATTGGAATTTTGGGCTGTCAGAGTGGCGCAATGGAAACATCGGCGCCTGTCACCTCTGAGGTCGCGGGTTCGATTCCCGGTCGGGTCCGTGTCTCATGTGATAGAGAGGGCGACTCTCTCTGACAGCGCAGGTTTTCTCCGGGCACTCCGGTTTCCTCCTGCATTACATTAAAATCGCCCAATATTGTCTATAGAACCAATAATGCCGAATTTGGCGCTCGGTTCTCAACTCAATATTTTTTTTATTGGAATTTGAGTTTTTGTTTTTGCCACCTGGTGGCCAAGCTAAGAATCAAATTGGACTGAAACTTGGTGTCACAGGTCAACTGACATAGGACTGTATATGTACCAAGTTTCAGGTCAATCGCCCACGCAGTTACATAACATGCCACCAAATGGCAAAATTTCTAACTTTGACCTGTGTGACCTTGAAAAGTAGGTCAAATCACAAACCCATTACGTGTGTCATGTATCCTCATTAGATACACCTATGATAAAAATTTGGAGATGATCCAGTCATTAGTTCAGGAGTTATTGCACTTTTTGTGTTTTGGCCACCTGGTGGCCAAGCCAAGAATCAAATTGGACCGAAACTTGGTGTTCTAGGTCATGTGACCTAGGGATATATATGTACCAAGTTTCAGGTCAATAGCCCCAGCGGTTACGAAATGTGCTACCACAAGGCAAATTTCTGAACTTTGACCTCTGTGACCTTGAAAAGTAGGTCAAATCAAAACCCCGTTATATATGTTATGTATCCTCATTAGATACACCTATGATAAAAATTTGGAGAAGATCCAGTCATTAGTTCAGGAGTTATTGCACTTTTTGTTTTTGGTTTTAGCCACCTGGTGGCCAAGCGAAGAATCAAATCGGACCGAAACTCGGTGTCGTAGGTCCTCTGACCTAGGGGTATATATGTACCAAGTTTCAGATCAATAGCCCCAGCGGTTACGAAACGTGCCCTGCTAACGGACAACGACGACGACGACGGCGACGGACGACGGACGCACCACCATTGTAAGAGCTCACCACAGGTGAGCTAATAAAAAGTACCCGTCAGCAACACTGGTGGAGTTGGCGGTAAAAACAAAAACAAAGAAAAGACGAGGACTAAATGGCCCCATAACGGACCACGATATTGCTACTTTTTGTCGAGAGCCGGCGCCACCGACGGTGATTGCATCATTCTCCGATACTGTAGTTTTGCCTTTCGCCCCAGTGTTGGAAAATGTATGATTACAATGCAATGCATACGTGGGGCGAGGTTGATAAATGGTAGCTAAACAACATTGTCGATAGAGGTCTCCCTTAAGGCGGGTTTTAACATTTTGTTAACATTATGAACAGTTTAATCAGTTTGAAACTTCTTCACAGTCCTCCATTTTGTCTTCCTGTCGGCAGCTTTTCCAAATCCAAAATGACGTCGATATTCCCTTTGGGTTTTCACGATTGATTTGATCTCGTAGTAGACTTCCACCTGTTTCTGTGAGCGGTATACTTTTTAAAAAAGTTAAAAGTTTGGGTTTATAGTCTGATATCAACAACGGTAGAGGTGTCATCCGACTTCACACTTTAACCCCAGTCTATCCTGAAACCTTTCAGTAGAACTCAGATGAGCTGCTCATTCAGCGCTACAATCTGAGCATTTCCGACCGGTACCCATTTATACACCTGGGTGGAGAGAGGCCAGTAAGGCAAAGAGACCTGACCAAAGTCTCACGCCAGCAGCGGGATTCGAACCCGGGATCCTCTGACCGCTAGTCGGAGGCCCGAACCACTACACCACCGTGGCTCCTGACATCAAAAATAGATAAGAGAGCTTATCTACTTTTGCTGACATACATGTATGCCTTCAATGTCTCAAAAAATGAAAGAATTCTGACTAACCATTGCAGAATGCGAGTCAACGTTATTGTGGCACTTTTTGGGACACACTGTACATACGTTCCATACATACCATCATTACTGCAGTTTATTCATGATACGATTGAGTCACGATCGATTGGTCTCGAATAGAATTCCACCAGTTTCCCCTTTTTGCTCGACTGTAAGCGGCATACTTGATGGATTGGTCTCAAACTACATCAGAAGAAATTCCTGACATCAAATATAGATAAGAGAGCTTATCTACTTTTGTTGACATACATGTATGTCTTCGATGTCTCAAAAAATGAAGGAATTCTGACTAACACACCATTGCAGAAAGAGAGTCAAACTTTATTGTGGCACTTTATTTGGAACACTGCACATACGTTCCATACACACCATCATTACTGCAGTTTATTCATGATACCCGCTATTTACGGCTTCTGCAGAAGTCGTAGCAATTCTTTCACGACATTCAATTCAAAGTTCAGGTTTTTGAAACCGTCGGCTCTCCCACATCATCAGCACGAGGTCGCTCTATCAACGGAAGGACTTCATTCCAGAAACTCACGTACTTGTTCCTGTAGAATGCATTCGTTCTCAGATTGAGCTGTCCTTTCTTGATGTCGAACTCGATGAACTCTTCTTCTCCGACTTGGAATCCTGGCCACTGATGGGGGACCGGCGCCGGCTTGTTAGGATTGCTGAAGGATAAGATAAACAAAAATAGGGGCGAAAAGACAAAACAATTATTTGAACTTCGTGTATGTGCATTTTTTGTGCTGCTCTAATTTTATGAAAATCATTCTTAATTTGAACAAACTTGTCTGATTTATATTACTACCCCGAAACATCATAATCATAAAATTTGAATTATTTCTGAGATGGTGAGTTTCCACCATTGTGCTGATCAAACACATGTATCACTTATAAAAGTGTTCGGACTTGCAGTGTGGCGCGATATGGTTGGACAACATTATTGGGAGCGTCCAGGCGTTGTGCGCGTTCACCGCGCTCTCCCCTAATGTTAACCGAATACGTTGTTAGGACTTGCGGTTAGGCGCAATGGGTTGGACAGCATTGGGAGGGTACTGGCGTGGTAAATTCACATCGCCCTCTGCCACAAGTGTGCCACGTTCCCTGTTGCATAAAACTTAGCTGCTCACCTCTTATTTCTCGCGACTCATTCAAAATCAAAATAAGACTAGAAATTGGCTTTTCAGCCAATTTGAAGACCGCCCTTAGAAATTAGGCATAGTTGACTGATCGAGAATTACTGAGTGGCAATGTAGAGCTGAATCGGTTAATGTCGTCCTGGGTACACCTCATTATTACCCTGGGTATTCTGGGTAATCCTTTTTGTTATCCAGGACGATCCTGGGTATAAATAAGGTACCTTAACACTACCCAGTTTGAAATCAGTGCCATTTTCCACCTGCGCTCGAGGTACGGTACTATCTTATTCTAGCCTGCCACGAATTTATTATACACGTGCATGTTGACGTGGTGATTGTCAGTTAGTAGCTGCCAGAATGGCAACTCGCGTTAAAGACTGCGATTTACAGGCGTATTTGCAATCTATTCCATCCAAGAGGGATGGAATTTTCATTTCAAAAGGAAGAGAGCTGAAGAAAAATCTGGTGGATGTCGGTAATGGTAGATACAAGTTGAAAGCAGGTGTCAAAGTTGATGCGAAATTGAAGTGGCTTGCACGCAACACAATGATATGCACTGGGAGGGACAATTGCCAGCGAGAATGTGAACGCACGTACCACAACCTCGGGCGCAGGTGGAAATGGCGCAGATTTTAAAACTGGGTAATGTTAAGGTACCTTATTTGTACCCAGGACGATCCTGGGTAACAAAAAGGATTGCCCAGGATTACCCTGGGTAATAATGAGGTGTACCCAGGACGACATTAACCGATTCAGCCAATGTAGAAAGTTCGGTCGATGGGCAAGGTTATAGAGAGGATCAAGGTGTCATGGATTTGTAACATTAGAATTACAAAGCTCAGTAAAGATGCACATTTAATTGAAAGCCAGAATGTTTTAAACATTAGAATTAGAAAGCTCAGGAAGATGCACATTTAATTGAAGGCCAGAATGTTTTATTTTGTTCATAATCAAACTGTACAACAAATATAGGTCATATTCGAACACACTACATGTATGTTTGACATAACTCCTGCTGCTCCTGTATCCATCACGACTGATGTTGACTGCAAGTACATGTACAATGCAATAGCTGGTGCAGTCGAAGAAGGTTTAGTTTGCGAACAATGTTTGAAGATGATGTCTTCATTGTCGAGCATCAAGGACGGTGGAGCTCGACACATGTGATATGTGCCGATACTGCAAATCGCATACATTGTCATTGGCCCCTTTTATTGAATCCTGAGACTTGAAATATTACAGAAATCACCTTACAGGAAGTTGTGATTATGGTATGATTGTGACAGTCTCTCATGTGTTGCTTCTTTGGCAAATTACTTTCTAACAGCATCAAGTCCTAGGACACTTAATACCAAGATGGATCTTTTCGTGCATTCGTTTCANATACTGTCTGACCTCGGCATTGGAGAGTGGCTAGTTCTCCAGGCGTTTTGTTCAGCCGCCGTCTGTATGGAGGTTGGCCCGACAGGCAAACACGATAATGCGATAAACGGGAAAAAATCGTCAAAATTTCACAATTTATTCTACTCGGATGATAACAAGAATCATTAGGGTTCTGTGTAATATTGATGTCTATAATCCCTCGAAGTTTTGCAGCGATACATGGCGTATTTTATTAGATAACGTGCGGAAACCACAGATTGGATGGAGAGAGAGAGAGATCGAGAGATCGAGAGAAATTCAGTAAAAACAAGGAAGACCGCCCCATTGGGGTGGGGCGGTCTTAAAAATGAGCGCCCGTGTGAATGTCGGCGGAGAATGCAATCGCGTGCCATATATCACAAATGACGAGTGAAAAATGAGCTCCTACCATAAAGCATGGCGCACACGAGCGATTTTTTTGAGCGATTTTCTATGCGACCGGACTTGCGACCACAGCAGCGACTGAACATATTTTTAGTTTTTTTAGTTTTTGTTGACTCGTTTGCGACAAATGCTTCATTGGAAGATCAGTGATGTTGCGGATGACATCACCGATCGACCTCAAAGGTAATTATCGCATGTGACGTAGTAGTCGCATCGGCAGTTCGCCCCCATTTTAGTCGCTCGTGTGCGCCAGGCTTAAAGAAATCCTTTATGCTGCTACATGTAGGTAACGCCGAATTGGTTAATGTCGTCCTGGGTATAACAGAAATATACCCAGCTTCAATGTCGTCCAACAAAACTATAGCCTGGGTACACTTCGACCTACAAAAGTATACCCAGGATTGGATACAGCACCTGAAGACGATACTGTTCTCGCAAATGTCACATGACTACAAGCATGGCAAGTCGAAAAACATCGCTCTTGCGCCCGACACGACGAGCACCATTTTTTATATCGTGCCGAACGTCATCAGAAAATTTTTCGTGCGTTTATCGTCACTCAACTCCGCAGTACTCCGCAGCACGGCTAATGTAATGTCGATGCGGACGTAGATGAACGCACGATACTGAACAAAAATATGACGCAGATCGGCACTGTCCGTTTGCTCGTTTCTTTGAAATTATGAGCTTAACTTGCGATACGTTTGGGCCATTGTGTTAAGACAAATGTTAACAGTTGACCCATGCTATCGATGAGCACAAAAGCTGACAATATTGACTGGTATTTTGGCAATTTTGATTGCAAAACTCATGTCGTCTCAGTTGAAGCGAGAAACAAAATATCGGTCGTGGGGCCGTCTCAATGGGAACTAGTGCAACCGATCTATTTTGTGTAAAAAACAGAAAAACACGGAAACATGCAAAATGTTCGACACAGGTTTTCAATTCACGCATTTGTCATGAACATCCCGCCCAATACGACAGAAGGGCAACAGGAGTACCAATCGCGCTCGGTCCTGTTGATCACGCGAGATTCGTTCCTAACTCGTACCTATGCTCAAAAGTTGGTATTGGGTATACTTTTGTTGATCGAACTATACCCAGGGTATAGTTTTGTGGGACGACATTGAACCTAGGTATATTTCTGTTATACCCAGGACGACATTAACCAATTCGGCGTAGGTAACTACTGCCTGTGGTAACTGCCATACCTGGCTGACTTCGATTGTAACTCGACAACTTACTCGAGTTGAAAATCTGCCACCGGTTATGACGTCAAAAAACCAAAATGCGCATGCCTACCCGGGTTCCGAGTCGAATTCCAAAATCAGCGGAATCATTGTTGTTGTCAGTTCAGTACGTGTATTTCCAATGTGCCGTTCACATCAATTTTTTAGCGGGCGTTTTAAATAGACAAAAATCAGCTATAATCAGCTGACAGGGCAAATAAAATGATGATATGTTTCATCGTTGATGAAAATAATGACTATTCACCAGTAATACGATGAATTTGTACACCAACAACCCCTGTTGCCATGGTTGCAATGTTTATGCCTTGCCCCGAGTACCAAAGATGATCAGGCCGTCATCATCGCCATTTACTGCGTGGATGTTCCAAAAACCGAGGGCAAAAGTGCTCCTGTCCCTGTCCCCACTTATTTCTGGCAAGAACAACGATTTTTGACTGAGCATAATAAGCATTAATTCCATTTTTGGACAAAAATATCCCGCGTCCGATTCACATGCCGCCATTTTGGAAGCCATTTTGGACGAGTAAGTTTTTCGCTACCCTCGATTGGTCGTGGGTTGGTCGGGCCGGGTAGATTCGACGGCCATCTTTGCTGCACAGTTAGGCAACTCCGGTAGATTTTGCAATTCGTTTGTAACTCGGGTCGCCCGAGTTCAACTCGAGTTACAATCGAAGTCAGCCCCTGAACAACCCATGCCCTCAACGTGGACGAACAGGAAAAGAATCGAAGAGGTATTTACTTCTCTTTTTGTGCCCCCGTTGTGATGAGGAGTTCAGTAGGGGTCGTACGACATTATAGTGCCACTGCATGTATGAGGTATGTCTCAGTGTCCATCCCCCGGCGATGACGGATTTGGGAATAAATACGTATAAAACAGGTGTCCTGTCCAACCCATACAAAGCCAGTGGCAACAACTACACTAGACTGATACCATGATGTCGAAACCTTAGCTGACAAAAATGGCCGCCATCCTTTTCCTCATTTGAGAAGTCCACCGCGCTGTGATAATTCCTATCCCTTCATCAGGTATAAGCTACCATGCTCTAACTCATTCTAAAACTTGTGGCAAGATCTCAAATGCCTAATTTAATCTCATCACCATGGATTAGCGCTATGGTATAGGTGTACTTTGAACACGTCTTAGTGCAAACCTATCGACGAGATTGCCTAAAGGTCAAAGGTTCCGTCGGCCGTTTCGAGACAGAAAACCACATGCATAGAGTGGCACTTTAACAAGCAACTCAGGGGTAAGCTACACAATCGAACAACAGGTATGTCTTTTCCTCAGATATCTACACACAATCAGGGGGATATGATGAATGAAGACCAACTTTGATATCTCAGAATATAAGGACCAGGTAATTGTTTATTAGGGCTCTCCTGAAATCACATGTAATTTAGACGTGACTTACCCAGTTTTGGCAAAGTTAGTCCAGTAGGTGATCATAGCATTCGACAAATCCGCCTCGCCGTCTTTCATCGTTCCCTCATTTTCCTTCACAGTACCGCGTCCGAACAAGACGACTAAATCGTCAGTATGTTTCGCACCATCTACCCACGGTGATGGCTGCCTGAGCTTGCCGATGCCACCGAGACCCTCACTTGGAGATGGCAGGAAACTGTACATGAATGTTGAACCAGAGGTTTCTGATGTTTTAATTGCGTGGCGTTTCAGAAATTTGACGGTGCGAACGAAATAAAGGGCATCACCCATAAACTCGAGCAGTTCCTGAGGGCGCATGAGATCCTTCGTGTTGCCGTTGATCGATGTGCCGTAAAGCCACCAGAGGGCACTGGCACTATCGTCACCCTTGGAAGCCCAGAAGTTGACAGATGAGCGGAAAACATCTTTCGTTACCCCATCATAGAGACTTTGATTCATAGTTGCCTCGAAAAAGGGCCGCAGTAAAGTAGACAAAAGGGGCGCTCCGTCATATTTGTTGGCCCCGGCGAGTAGGTCCAACGAACGGAAAAATGGTTGATCCTGCAGCCAGGATATTGGTTTCCGAGATTCTGGAGAATACGGGAGGAAATCTCCGTCTATCCGAAGTCCAACTGGAATCCTTTCGGCGAATGTATGATAATATGGAAAAGCAAATAACCCAGCCGAGAAAACGTCAGCTGGTAGACGACGAAGGCAGGAGACGACTTGTCGTGTATTGGAGTTAGTACACCCCAGGTTCTCAACCAGCCGGTTCGTGTAGTGTTTTGTCACTTCGGGGTCAGGAAACACTACAGCGGTAGTGTAAGGAGTCCCACTCTCCGCAATTACCCGATGGAATAGTCCTTGATTCCCCGGGGCAAGCATCTGCCACGTCACGGAAACCGCTCCAGCCGATTGACCGAACAAAGTCACCCTGTTCTTGTCACCACCAAATGCACCGATGTTTCTGTTCACCCATTTTACTGCCAATTGTTGATCAAGTAGGCCGTAGTTTCCAGGAGCACTTTCGTCTCCAGTCGTGAAGAAACCGAGTAATCCAAGACGGTAGTTAATGGTAACAACAATAACATCACCGAAAGCAGTCATCTTGGATCCATCATAATGCATTCCAGAACCAACGGCGAGGCCACCGCCATGAATCCACACCATCACAGCCTTTTTTCCCTCACCTCCATCCGGGACGTAGATGTTCAAGGTCAAACAATCCTCGCTGCGGTCTTTATTCTGTTGTTCCTCGCTAAAAAGGAGGTCTTCATCACCTTTGTAAAGACACGCCGGTCCAAACCTGTCTGCCTCGAAGGGTTCCGGGAAAGGTGCCTTGAGAACCGGAGCTCGGAATCTCAGATCGCCAATCGGAGCTTCTGCATAGGGTATTCCTCGGAACTTATGAAGTTTCCTGCCTGCCCATTTATCTTCGAATCCGATGATATCACCGACACTTGTTGTAACCGTAATACAGTACACATCGGCGAGTGCAAACGTGCACAGCAAAAATGCTGCAAAGTACACAACTTGTTTCATCGACTCCATTGCGTGGACTGTATTCACTAGAAAAGGTTACCTATATGTGACTGCCTATGATAAACGCCGGTCAAAGTCCACATGGTTAATAGGTTACGTTGAGAGTGTCGTCACAATAAAAAAAACACCGATCTGGTGGTGGCAAATAAAGCCTTATCGATGGTGCAACAAAGGGCAGGTATGATCAAAGCCTATGTCACCCCACAGCGACCATGGCCGGGTTTTCTCATAGACGGTCACATGAAATCGTATTGATAAACGATTTTTTCCATTAGTAATCACTATCAATGACATACTGGTACCGTGGCATAAAGTGGCACGGGTCATGTGACGCTTCGGCTCCGACATTTATTCACGTCCTCTGTCGGAAGTACTCAGGGAGCAGAAATAGCGTTAGTCTCGCACCGCCAGCCTCTGATCTCGCTCCGCTACCTACGCTTGGATCAGAGTCTGGCTCCAGACGTATTCATCCCGGTTATGCTAAGGGTTCCATCATGTCACCACAGGTGGCGCTCACACACAAACGTTGATTCAATCGCGCCATAAGTATTTCTTAGCGTACCGTAATAAAAAACTGAAACAATGTCTCAAATTAGTCTTGTCGAGCTTTATGACACATATTATTTACATTTTTTAATAAATTCCTGTATTTTTTTATCACCGTTCCTGCGACACAATATAGGAGCTGAATCGATGCTCTGACTTAACGAATAGCTCCGTGTATGAATTACATCCGAGTACGCGCTCCCAGAATCGTGGTGCGGGTACCCGGATGTGATTACGAAAATACTTCGTCTGGGGCTGGTCCCTCTCCGGTGAGCACTACTGCCACCTGGAGGGAACAGCTGGAGCTCTAAAATAGCGTTTATGTTAGTTTTTTACGCTATTAAAACCACAATTTTGAAAGAATGTACACATGATAAAGTTTGACTCGCCCCACGTTTTTGTTTACATTATGTTTCTTTGGACTTTTGGGACATGCCAGGCCACCAAATTGAAATTGAATACCGGTGTCGTAGAATGTCATGCCCCCCGATATGAGATGCCCCACAACAATAGATTCTGACGGATTAAGTGTCAGCCGGGCACTGACAAACATAACTTCTGTTACCAGATGTCCCCTGAACAAAAGAAGCGGGCATCTGATATCGGGGGCATTACATTCTATCACACCTGTACTTTCGGTATCAGAAGAGTTTCTAGAGTGGCATGCCACCAACAAATTACTCATAAGACAAAGAAAGACTGGACATAAAAAAAAACAAAATATAAATGAAGAATCATTTTCGTGGCCCGCAAAAATATCCCTGATACATTATCTCTAGTGTCTGCACGTCTTCCTCATATAATTTTTTTGTTCTGATATGAATTTTGTTTCTGACATGTGAAAGTTTTTTCAAAGTATGAATATTTATTTTTCTTTGGTATGTTTTTTGCCGTTATATAAAAAACTTTTTATGCATAATATTTTCCCTCTATGTATATGATAATTTCCATTTCTTGATAATGAAGTTTTGTTTTTAATTGGTGTTTTTAGTTCTGCATCGTAAAATGCACGTGCTGCAGGGTGTCTATAAACCGAAGATCGAAGACAGAAGACTGAAGATCGAAGACTGAAGACAGAAGATGGAAGACCCTGAACTATAAAACGAAGACCCCCACAACTATAAACCGAAGACC
>NMRB01000671.1:23900-93172 GCA_002633025.1 Notospermus geniculatus | reverse complement strand
GGGGGGCAGATGTCCTAGGGGGGCAGAAGTCCTACGGGGGTAAATGTCCGGGGGGCAAATGACCGGGGGGCAGATGCCCTAGGGGGGCAGAAGTCCGGGGGCAGATGTCCGGGGGGCAAATGTCCAGGGGGGAAATGTCCTGATACCTCGGTTTATAGATGTAGGGATCTTCGTTTTATAGTTCAGGGTCTTCCATCTTCTGTCTTCAGTCTTCGATCTTCAGTCTTCGGTCTTCGATCTTCGGTTTATAGACACCCCGTGCTGCAGTTAATTCCGCTTTGACTTGCCATAGTATTCACAGTTCAAAAGTTTGAAAAGTGAGACGTTTTTTAATAACCCGATATATGTACATTATATGTGACATAGACATTATTATCACTGTTCAGTTGTTCAGTAAGAGAAAAAACAAGTCGAGCATGGTGTAAATGCTGTAAATGCTCCCTTTACTGAATTTGACTGTTCTACCCCAAAGATCAAAGGGCCGATGGGGTAGCAATTAAGACCATAGGTGTAAAAACAGTGACATAAGGACCCTAATTAGCCCTAATTAAGGACCTGGCTGAAGTGTCAAAGTCACTTTTCTTGCAATATGTTTCAAATTCTAACAGTATCAATTTATTTCAAATGCTCTCACTAGCAGAATACTTCAACAACGAAGAAAATCCGCCAACAAATAAAGATTTTACAACATTTTTTTTGTAAGCATTCACTCATCTGTGCTATTCCTCACAACGAGTATACCCCCTCAGCTGTTATATTACAATTGGTATGAATGAACCAAGTGTTTCCTGATTGGCTGTGCTGGTGCTGTCAATCATACTATATGGGCCCACTGTCTTTGAGGTGCAATGGTGTGGGAAAGGGGAAGTTTTGTGGGATAGTGTGAGAATGAGTGTCAAAATCTTTGAATGTTCAGCAGCACTCTGTTCCATTTGATGAAGTGCAAAGAAGAGAGTAATTCGTGGAGGAAATGTCCTCAGTCCTAGTTAGTTGTGCACTTAATAGGCCTACTTAGATTACATGCACTGGACTAAGCCAGAAGTGGTGGAGTAGCACCAAAATCATTGAAAATTAAGGCCCTGCATAATGATGGGGCGAGGTGTGGTGAGGAGAGTAGTCCATGGAGAAAATGTTCAGATTGGTCTTTGTCACAATACTTTACAGGCAACAGGCAATGGATAAGACTGTAAAAAGTTATGTTTGAGAAGTGCCAAAATCCTTGAATACTAAACCACTTTGGCATCACTAAGTATCTTGAGGTAAACGACATTGGGTCATTTTTGGAGGAATAATTCCTCCAAGGGTCATTTGAATAAAGACTAACAATTGCTTTTACTTCAGATTTGTACAGCATTGCCTTGTGCATTTGCATTGCAAAATTCAAGTAAAAGCATTTACTAAGTCTTTATTCATATGGCCACTTGACTCAGTTTGAGGAACCACCAGTAGTGCAAAATTCAGGATATGGGAAAAGGAAAAAGGAGGGCTGAAAAATCAATTTTTTCTCCACCAAGTGAACATCTATTTGCATTCTCCACATAACAAAATTGAGTCATGCAATATATGAGTATATTCTAACATTTACAACTTTATACACTATGCATGAATAGTGTCAACAAAATCCTCTTTTTTGCTGTGTGGAACATTTCCTCCTCCTTAACTGCTCATATATTCTTTTGCAGACAAGCATTGCCATCAATATGGTGAAGTTTGAATAAAAGTGGCCCATACATAAAGCTTCCTTAGAGCAAAATAACTTTTACATTTTCAAATTTAAAAATTTGTTAGTGACTAACTAAGGGATGTTAAGCTTTAAACTAACCAGACCTAAATTAGGCGCACCACAGCAAAGAAAGTGCGTGGGTATCCTTTCATAACACCTTCCTGGTGAACAAATTTTTATCCTGTGTGTCACGTAACAGTAAAATAGGGACGAGGGACACAGCCAAATTGGAGTGTCAACACGTAGGTCTAAGTAGAGACATGTGAATATGAGAGTAGTACATGTATGAGAATATTGCGCACACTGTATTTTAATCAAGTTAGTTTGTTGCTGTTTCTGTTTATTAGTTATGTTCAAATCCCCACTGTGGGTTTTTCTTTTCTTTGATATCGACACCATCACCCCCAAAAAGCGCACTATAATAAGCAGCGGCTCACAGTCCGTAAGGGCTACAAAAGTCGAAACATATGATGATGATGATGAAAAATTTCTATCCTCAAAGTCAACTTTCTCCCCAAACGACCATGTTGCAAGTACTGCAAGTACAAGTACTGTTTTAATGCACAATGGTATACAATGATTTAACTCAAAAGACAAATTCAGTCCAGCCCCATATACATTGTACAATATAACAGTCAACCCTGACCAAACAAACATTCCTCACACCTATGCTAATTAGGCTTAATTGTGCCTGTTGATGGGTGCAGTGAGCTGTGGGAGTGCGTGTTCCTGGTGAACAGCCTTCGTGGCTGACTACACAACAAATTGAGAAGGGTAATTAAGGGTAATTAGGGTTTGGAATAAAACCTCACTTTTCTATAAAGGGGGCTTGACATCATGAGTGCGTTCTGGGCACTGGGAGATTTTTTGGGGTTCGCGAGTCGCCGTGGTCTTTACATCCGGGATATCAGCAATACCCATACCCCCTTTAAATCAGAAGGCCTTTCGGTGGAATGTATTACACCATCAGGAGGCTGCCCCTTTAAATGTTAACTATTCTACTGCTATAATACTGCTATCACTAGACATCTCTGTAGTCATGCCCATGAACCGTGTGAGCGCCAAACGACATTTGAATTCATTGTTGTCAGGCCCAAAAGGCTTCAGTTTATGGTAACAAGCAGAGGTACATAGAAAATGCTCATTTTAGCCCCAAAAGAAGAAAAATACGACTGAATCTTGGGATAAAGGTGGGTGTACCAGGTTAGACACAATAATGTAACACTCTGCTGCTTCTGACGCAACTTCATGGGGAACGGTTCGCGATGCCAAAGAAAAGTTCTGGGAACGAAAAATCAATCCTGAAAATAAAGAGCATCTAGTGCCCAATATAATACCAAACGCAACATGTTCGAGCAGCTGATTTCGTCCCGAACCTGTGTAGACTGTTCGATGAGTAACATGACCCAGACATCTTGACATACATGTACTTTGATCGTGATAATGAAATGATCCACAAACCATGTTCTCACCTGGGTGTGGGTCTAGAGGCACAAGAAGAATAAATGACATCAATTGGTAAGGTCGTACGGTATGGTGACACACAACGGTCTCACAAATCTAAGAAGTCAGTAAAAATTACTCAATGTAGCGAGGGCGAGTTGAGCACTGACACGGACGACGAGTCTGAGCAACCAGTGAGGTTGGCTAGCGACCAAAGGTCGAAGGCCCCCAGGTCGGGCCAGAGGCCTACCGGCAGGCCAGATAAGAAATCCGAGAGACCTGCTAGTAACACTAAAGGTTCTAACCGTGATGCTTCCAAGTTGCAGGGGCAACCTAGTCAGTCAAGCCCGGAGGTAGCCAGAGGATGGAAAGTCTGGAGAAAATTTACTCCGGGTCTGCTGGTAGTGGAAGACAAGGGACTGGCCCCAGTGAAGCAGGTAACCGTGGACAACCCAACTCAGGTAGGAAGGGAAATGGTGCCCGTCCTAAGGTTTCTCGAGAAAATGTGCAGTGTTTCAAGTGCAATCAGTTTGGACACTATGCTAGAGAGTGTGCGGCCTCTTCAGTGCCCGCTGGGGTCCCACCGGTTCCCAACCCGGTGACCGCCCCCACACCCATGCCACTGAATCCAGCTGCTCCCCAGTATCTGCCACCAATGGGACCGTCAAACTAGAAGGGGGTGACCCTACAGGCCAAGGGAAAGCCCCCGACTCTCTGACCGGCCCTATTGATAATGACCAAACTGAGGCGACTGCAGGCAACTCGAGTGAACTGAAAAACGATGATGATGAAGAGGACCTGATAGCGGTCCGCAGAGAAAGGCCACCCTTCTCTGGTATTTACCTCGAAGGTTCTGTACAGGGACATGATGTTACCTTCACAGTGGACACGGGCGATCATGTCATATAGCACATATTGTAAAATTGGTGATGAGTTGAGGCCCAAGCTAGTGGCGCCCTCCAAGAAAGCCACCCTAACTAATGCGGACGGTGATCCCATTACCTATCATGGGAAGGCTATTTTTGAGGTTTAGGCCTACTTGGGGCCTCTGAAGTTAGAGAAGCAAGTCCTGGTAGCGGACATTGAGGATGAGGTTCTACTTGGGGCCGATATCCTGCAGCGTGACCCGGATGGTCCTGCAGATATTCTCCTGTCCCAGAGCCTCCTAGTGTTGAAGGGAATGACTATTCCCCTCCTGCAAGTTGGACTGCCGGAGAAGGTCCGAAAGGTTTGGGCTGCTGACCACTTTGTAATCCCGGGGATGTGCGAAGTGGTCATAGAGGGACTTATTGATAGGGAAGACAGTGCTAGCAGTGATAACGATTCCTGTCTTCTCCTGGAAGGTAATCCCGATTTGGTGCAAGGGTACCATGTAGCTGTTGCTCCGACCTTGGTGGATGCTAGGAAAAACACCACCGTACCAGTGAGGGTGTTGAACCCTTATGCAATACCACAGTCGATCAAACAAGATCAAGTACTGGCTCGGGCCTACCCAACAGAAGGGCCCATTGGTATAGCTGTAGAGAGTGAGAGTCAAGATGTTGACGCAGGCGCTTTTAGAAGGTTGCAGTTTTCTAAGGAAGGCAAGGTGCGGCAGGTCACTAATGTGTATGGTCCCACTCTGGCCTCCCCAGAGCCCTCGCAACCGCCTCCCAGGTTGGGTCAGGAACCTGAGCTGCCGGAACATATGAGAGCACCATTTGAAGAGGTAAAAGGCACCCTTTCCACAGCAGAGAGGACGAAGCTTAAGTCCCTGCTGATTGAATTTAGCGATATATTTTCCAAGGATGGAAATGATTTGGGGCTCACGCATCTCATAGAACATGAGATAGACACGGGAAATGCCAAGCCGTATAAACAAGCCCCCAGGCGTGTTCCCCTTGCTTTTGCAGGCGAGGACAAGAAGGAAATTCAAAAACTTCTGGACCAAGGCACCATTAGGCCGTCCACCTCACCATGGGCCTCGCCTGTGGTCCTAGTTCGCAAGAAAGATGGTGGTGTCAGGCACTGCATGGACTACAGGGCACTCAATGCCCTTACCCAGAACGTGCCGGCCACACCCCTACCCAGGTGTGATGACCTCATCGAGAGCCTTTCAGGGGCCACTTTGTTTAGTACCATGGATGTTACGTCCGCATATAATCAGGTGCCTGGGAAAACCTCAGATATTCCCAAGACTGCTTTCAACAAAACAGGGCCTATTTGAATATGTTACCATGCCATTTGGTCTCTGTGGTGCAGTGCAGACATTCACTAGACTAATTGAATTGGTCATGTGTGGCTTGCAGTATGAAATCTGCCTCTTATACCTTGATGATGTGATCATTTTCTCTTCAGACTTTGATTCTCATCTCGTCCGCCTGAGAGCTGTTCTTGAGAGACTGCGGGCCGCTGGGTTGAAACTAAAACCCACAAAATGTCATCTGCTGAGAACGGAGGTCATTTTTCTAGGCCACAAAGTCTCCAAAGAGGGTATCATGCCTAACCCAGATAACGTGAAGAAGTTGATAGACTGGCCGGTGCCCAGGAATGTGAGAGAAGTTCGCGGTATCGTAGGTTTGGGTAGTTATTACCGGAAGTTCATCCCAAATTTCTCTACGCTGGTAAACCCCTTGGTCTCACTCACCAAGAAGGGCCAACCCTTCGTTTGGACCGATGAGTGCCAGCGGGCTTTTGAGACATTAAAGGAGAAACTCACTGGCCCTGAAGTCATGTCCTACCCACGGTACATGCTCTATTCGCCTTATCTCATTTCGCCTTTTCCCATTTTGCCTTCAAAAAGTGTACATTTCGCCTTTTCCCGATTCGCCTTCTCTCATTTCGCCTTCTCCTACTTCGCCTTATCTTATTTTGCCTTTGTCTCTATTTGCCTTTTTCTACCTCGCCTTTTCCTGTTTTGCCTCTGTTTCTTTTTGCCTTTTCTTAAGTGGCCTTTTCTAGTTTTGCCTTTATCTTAATTTGCCTTTGTCTTTTTTCGCCTCGTCATAGTCTGCCTTGTCTCAATTCGCATTTGTCTAAATTTGCCTTCTTCCTAATTCGCCTTCTCTCATCTTGCCTTTGTCTTTATTCACCTTACTCTTATTTTGCCTCCTTCCTATTTCGCCTTGTTCCATCTTGCCTCAGTCTCATCTTACCTTTTCCTATTTTGCCTTTGTTTCATTTTACCTTTTCTTAAAAACTGCATTCCGTGACCTGAACTAATATTCTACACCCAAACATTTGTCAAAGAGTTATTCTGTGTGAGTTTTCAACAAAAACATTTGATAATATTACCCGATTTTTAGCGTTCACAGACAGAGAATGATATCAGTGCAAGAGCATCTATAGTTTCGTAAGAAATGGTCTCCTAGGTTCATTTTCTGAAGGTAAGGCGACAAAAATGCATGACACAATATGTATGAGAAGGTAAAGTAGGATGTGGCAGAATGAGACGAAGGTGAATTGAGAAAAGGCCAGTCAAGACAAAGGCAGAATAAAACAAAGGCAAGATAAGCGAAGGCAAATTGAGTAAAGGCGAGATGGGAAATGGCAAAATGAGAAAAGGCAAATTGGGAAGAAGGTGAAATGGGACAAAGGCTAATCGAGAAAATGCGAAAAGAGAAAAGGCAAAATAATACAAAGGCAGATTAGAACGAAGGCGAAATATGAGAAGGCGATTTAAGATGAGGCGAGATGAGATAAAGGTGAATTGGGAGTAAGGCAAGTTAGGACAAAGGCAGAATAATACAAAGGCAAGTTAGGCGAAGGCGAATTGAGAAAAGGCGAGATGTGGAATGGCAAAATGAGAAAAGGCAAAATGAGAGAAGGCGAATTGAGATAAGGCGAATAGAGCAGACACCCTACCCACGGCAGGATGGGTTATTCATCCTTGACACTGATGCTTGTGATGTTGACATCGGTGCTGTATTGTCGCAAGTTCAGGACGGACAGGAGAGAGTAATTGCGTACGGTAGTGCCACCCTGAGCCGCGCTCAACGCAATTACTGCGTGACTGATAGGGAACTCCTGGCCGTGAAACACTTCACAGAGCATTTCAAACATCTACTCCTGGGTAGACGTTTCCTGATCCGCACTGACCACATGGCTCTGAAGTGGCTATTTAGTTTGAAGGACCCCAAAGCCAGAGTCGCCCGTTGGATCGAAATCTTGTCCGCATATGATTTTGCTATTGAGCAGCGACCTGGGAAGAAACACCAGAACGCTGATAGTATGTCTCGGTGCCCTAATCCTAGAGAATGCTCATGCCCTGACGATGGCAGTAAACTGCCATGTGGACCGTGCAGCAAATGTGTGCGGCGGTCCGAGGAGATGGATAGTACCCTGGCCCAGGGTAAGGACGGGATTATCCGTAGGACTGCAACTAGGTCTCAGGCTCAGACCACCACCCAACCTGGCTGGGCCCTGCCCTACAGTGTTCAGGACCTGCGCAAACTTCAGCAGAGTGATGCCGACATTGGTCCAGTACTGAAATGGTACGAGTCCGGTGAGAGACCCTTCGGGGCTGTTGTTTGCGCCTCTAGCCCGGCCTCCAGGCATTACTGGAATAATTGGTCAGCCTTGTCAGTTCAGGATGGACTACTCTGCCGGGATTTCGTAAGGAAAGACGGCACTGGCCATTATTCTCAATTCATTGTGCCTAGGAAACTTCGCCATGAGATTCTCCGACAATTACATAATTGTCCCCTCTCTGGTCATTTGGGGAAGAGGAAGACCAGAGAACGGGTGCTGCAGCGATTTTACTGGTTTGGTGTCCGTGAAGACGCCGACACCTGGGTTGCTCGGTGTGACACTTGCGCCCAAATCAAGCCGCCAGTAAAAACCCCTCGCGCTCCCTTAGGCCGGATGCCCGTTGGAGGCCCCCTTGACCGGCTTGCCACAGATGTGCTAGGACCACTCCCCTTGTCAAAACGTGGCAATCGCTATATTTTGGTGGTGACCGACCACTTCACGAAGTGGACGGAAATTTTTGCAATACCTGACCAGACGGCTCCCACCTGCGCTGAGCTAATCCTGAACGAGGTTATTGCTCGTTTCGGTTGCCCCATAGACCTCCATTCCGACCAGGGGCGGAATTATGAGAGCGTTATTTTCAAAGAGTTATGCCGCATGCTAGAAATAAGGAAAACCCGTACCTCCCCAGGAAACCCTAGATGCAATGGCCAGTGTGAGCGGTACAATAAAACACTGGTGAGGATGATAAAATCCTACCTAAAAGGGCAGCAAGATGAATGCAGGGCTTTCATTAATTTCTGATGTCAGGGTGTCATTGACTTCCACCGTTTTTTCCCAATGCGTCAATGACTCCCATCCCTGGAGGCCAATGCATCACCTGACTCCCTCATTTTGTGGTCAATGCGTATTGCCTTATTCACCATTATATATAGTCTGATCTTTTTTCCTTTTTTGACATGACGACTTGTCTGTGTTTGTATCGAAAACTTCAAATAAAACACTGGTTTTCTCTTGCTTGTTGGTACCTTACATCATAAATCAATGAGTCTTCTCGCGAGGGACAGGCCGGGGAACAATGTTCACAGATTTAAATAGAGTAAGCTGCCACGCCATACAGAACAGACAGAAAGCCACGTGCTATGATAAAAGTCACGAAAATGAATGGTGACGTCAGCGGTGTTGCCGCCTGGTGCTGAGTCATTGTGTGATCAGTGTATTGTGTGGAGAGATGAACGCGATCATCAACAGAAAGTCAGGCGGCTGTGCGCTATCATTTGGCTATAATACTAAGACGGAAACATCTTCCCGCCGCCGGGGTTGGGCGTTTCAGCAATACGGCCAGGAGCGGGATGCTGATGCGTATTTCGACGATCATATAATAATTTTAGAGCGTATTTGACTTCTTTGAATTGCAAGGCAATGCGTATTTGACGAACACTGCTATTCCTTTCGTGCGTAAATTGAGATTTCAGTGCGTAAAATACGTCCATACGCACGCTATTGAAAGCCCTGTGAATGGGACGTTCATCTTGGCTGTTTGGCCGCCGCGTATAGGTCTACGCCTCAAGAGTCGACTGGCCTCACCCCAAACTTGTTAATGCTGGGGCGTGAGGTTAGATTGCCAGCAGAGGTCATGTTCGGCTATGGATCCCGTCACTCGGGTGACGGCGATATTCCGTCCTACGGAAAATATGTAGATAGACTCCGTGAGCGCATGCAGCATGCGCATGAAGTGACCCGGGACAACTTGAAGGTCGCAGCTAAGCGACATCAGCAGTCGTACGATGGAAAAGTAGTCCTGAACCGGTTCCAGGTCGGAGATGCCGTGTGGTATTTAACCGATATTGGACAATTAGATATCACGCCCAAACTAAGGAAGGCGTTTGAAGGACCCTTCCTGGTCGTTAAAAAAATCAGCGACCTCGACTACGTCCTACAGATGGACAAGCGTGGAAAAACTAAATTAGTGCACCACAACAAGCTGAAACCGTACGAGGGGGACCAACGACCGCCCTGGTTCCGCAGTGCATTAAAGAAACTGCACCTGCACTTTATTTAGCTATTATTTGCAGCTCAGCCAGCCTAGTGAGAAGCCACTACCCACCAGAGGGGACCCATCAGTATCCCTAACGAACACCTTTGTTTATTTGTTTCAGGCCCTTGGCCCCTAGAACGCCATACTAGCCGCTCTGCACCCAGAGCCTTTTGAATAACCTTCATAACGACTCCTAGTACTAGTAGCCAATCTATATCTCGTTTTTTCTTATTGTCTTTCCAGATGGAAGACCAGAGCCACCGTTTTGCCAGGGATTTGGCAGCCGGCATTCCACACCTCTTCTGCTGCCTACAATGCTCACATGTGGGCCGGGAGCGTGAAACTATCAGGCACGTCCTCGTTAAACACCTGCCGGCGGACGAAGCCCCTTTTCTGTGCCGCAAGTGCAACCTGAAAATGATGGCGCACAGTTTTGCCCACAAACACGTACGGAGATGCCAGCCAGGAACGGCCATGGACGAGGCAGTTACTGGAAATAGAAAGACACTAACCGCCAATAGACTTCAAAGTTACATGCAGCCCTTAAACGAACGATTAAGTCAGGGGGTAGCGGCTGCACTGAATGAAACGGTCTCTCGAGCTCAGTCAGCCCCTAATCATAGCTTGTTCAACCCTCGTGACCCTCTGATGCTAGATACGGATTTCACCAGATTTAGAACTGCCGATACAGTGGAGGGAGAGTTGCCCACACGCCCGACTCCGGATGCCAGTCCCGTCCCACCGACCCCTTCGCCCTTGAGGGAGTTGTTGGCCACACTGGAGCCAAGCCCCACCGCGGGGACCTCGGAGGATTTTCTGCAGGAGGAATTCTTCGGTATGCACGACTGTGTTGTAGACGACCCCTGCGCGCCCACCGAAACCAACCGGCCGACGAAATCTCATTGCGTGGTCTCCCCTGTTCAGGAGAACACCCCTGTCTCATCAAGAAACCCTGGAAACTCCACACCATCATCGCCAGGTTTGTTTCCCCGACGCTCGACGATAGCCACCCAAACCAACTCGTTTGATATGGCGGCCCTCTTTAATGCGGAGGTAGAACGTTACCTCGCTACGCTGCAAGGTACACAGTCCCAGGTACCGACACCAGAGGTGCCCCCTTCCCTGATGTTACTCGCATTGTTGAACTCAGTTACTGCACAAAACCAACTGCTCGCTGACAACATTCAAGCCGTGAGAGGATTGACAGACGCAGTGGACACCCTCACGGATAAACTGACTGTAGTGTCTCTACAACCTAAAGGATCTGATGTCCCACCCCGACAGATGGAGGTACCCTTACAGAAAATTTTTGATAGAATTCATTTGTACGATTCATGTTTCTGTTTCAGCATTCGGTAGGTTTTAAAGGGGCTGGAAGGTGAAAAATCAAAAAGTCCAGTTCTGTGCCCGTAAGTCATACAGACTTCAAACTTGCAGGGATGATACATCATAGGGTGGAGACATCACTTTTGGGTAACATGGAATAATTGCATGGTTATGACCTAATTAAATTAAACAATGGATTTTTCAGCTGCAGAAAAATCAGTGAAAATGATGTTATATTTTGGCAAGAATAGGTAGGCATTTTAAGCAGGGGCTTATCTTTGGATTAAAACCCTAAAATAAAAGAAAAATATTTTGTTTTAATGAAAAGAGGACTTTGAAGAAGACACCACTTTGGGTGTAAACCATGGATAGAAGAGCCAAATATTCTTGCCATAATCAGCACACCATAACACTGACATAACACTTCATAGAATGTTGGTCAGGCCTAGGAAAAGGGACAGGTCCATTCAATTGTTAGTCAATTTTATCATGAGTGGCCTGTTACCAGAGGTGTTGGCAATCGGGGCTATTGTCACCTTTTTATTCATTGATTCACTAGCCTGGTCTTACCTAGTCTGAAAGGAAATGACTAGCAAAGATTATGCAGCCCACCCCCATGGATGGTCAATAAAGCCCTATTCCCTAACTACTGAACTCATCATCATAAGGTCAAGTCAGAAATGGATAAGCCTGGGTCACTGGAGTGTTTTTCTATTCATTTTTGTTAAGGACATTCCAACCATTACTCAGATCCCCTCTTACAGGTGCACAACTGGACTTTTTGATTTTTCACCTTCCAGCCCCTTTAGGCCCTTCTTAGTCTTCCCTTGTAAATCGTTTGTCATTATCTAGTCCTTCTCAGAGTATCTGTAGTTTTATATAACTTTATATTTGGCTGCCTGCTTAGGTTACCGGTGAATCCTGTATTGCTCAATTGTATTTTATATATATGTTTGTAGGTTGCCGTTAAGCACCCGTGGTGCTGCCATTGCAATATTTATGGTCAGTGGATGACCGTCTCAAGTTGATAGGCTTAGGGCCGCGATTTTAAAGTCATTTTAAAACTTGTTCTGCCATATTATTAGGGCGGGATTCTTTTGTATGGGCAAGTAGTATGTAGGTTATAGGTTAGTAGTTTTCTTTTAGATTTGGTGCATTTATCTTCATGGTGCCGATTGAATATTAAGTTTTGATTGTATTTTATATGGCTGATTTTAAGTACAGTGTGGCTGTGTAGTCACCAGTTCAGAGTGTCCTGGTACTTGGATAGTTTGCCAGGTTGGCAATGTAAATACATGTAGAATAAGAAGTGCGTTGCGTGACTTTCCGGCCAGTACAAGCTGAGCCGCCCAGTACTGCCAAGTTATATAGAGTATATTTTTCTATCGTATATTTTTGGTAACCTTTACAGTTTATAACCACGAATGTGTGTAAGAATTTGCATAATTGTATGTGCCTTCTTGAGTTTCTTGTATGGATGGAGTTGTTGGAAGGCTATGACAAATTTTTGTTGTTGTTTAAAACTCAGGACAATTAGGATATGTTTGGACGCTGCCGTATCATTGTAATTAGTGATATTACCGACCACTTCAGGTGTTTTTCAACTGTATTGTGATATGATAATTGTACTGTCATTATATTATTGCATTGTATTGTTTTGATACCCCATGGTTACGCATTGTTTTTAGTGGTCGTGGAATTGCAGTGAGTTGGGAATTTGATATGGTTCGCCGAGGACGGCTCAGATTTTTAGTGGGGGGTAGTGAGACGGATTGGAACTGTTGGGTATATTTGGAGTCTCCCCCCCCCCCCNCCCCCCCCCCCCCAGTAACTTGCGTGCGTGTGTAGTAAGTTGCATGCATGTGCATTGCACAGTGTATTTTGTATGTGTAGTGTCAGGCTTTGAGGAGCATGCTTATAATTGGGTCGTATCAACGAAGGTTGATATCGTTATCTAGGCATTAAGTAGTATTAGTAATTTCTTTGCTTTGACAATGTTTCACCATTCTGGTTCTGTTGTAAATATGTTTTATTCAGACTTTTTATTACCCAAATTGTTGTTCACGAAGTGACGTTATTTTCGTGCCACATCATTTCTTGTCACACGGGTTTATTCACTTAATATAGCACCAATTGGCACGAAATTTCACTAATAAGTGTAATGTAACGCCAAGTTATGTCTCTTATAGTAGAATTTACATATTACTCGCGTTTTTTCGAGAAATCGACACTTTTGTTTGGGGCATAATCGCCGATGTATGGACGAATGTATACATCATCATGAAACGGCATTTTTGTGTACAAAATACTGAGAGCATGCAAAAAAATCAGATGAATATATCACCTTTACACAACGATGTGTATCAAGATATCCTCCCCTATTTATTTGAACCGTATGTAATCCTTCGTCACCGAGAAATAACCAGAAAAGTCCAGAATTGCCCCATAGCAGACGAGTCAGGTCGCCATTTTGTTTGATCCACGCATAACCGACGTGTATGGAGATACGATGTGTGTACACACATATAGTGCACGAATGTTCAGGTAGCCTTCTTGGGACTAAAATAAAGGGATGCCTTATGGATGAGTTGGTAATTGGGGTCAGTGTTGATGGTGAATATAGGCCATGGCCGCATTTGGGTTATCAGTAGTGGGTTCAGTGATTATGGCTATGGTTGTCTATGACCATGGGTTCGAGCCCGGGTGGTGGAAGAAATTTTTTTCTCCATTTCTTTTCTTTTATTCACAAAGATTTTCTCTGTTTGGATGTAAGGATTTGTCCTGCTATCGAGTTTCTTTCCGCTGCCCAAACCAAACATCTATTCCCGGCCCAGCAACTAACTGCAGTCTCATGATCTCAACGTCACTTCGTGAACCCGGGCGCCACCAGGCTTGTATAAATTGTAATTCGACTGCCATGTTGGATTTTCATAGTCACATGACCGTCATGTGATAGTAATTTAGAGTTAACATAACGTCTCGCGAGGTCGCATGAGAAGTGTACTTTTTGAACCTGCTGTTTACACTTTTGGACGATTTTTACCATTCTTTTTAATCCAGTTTGGAGACTAAACCCAGGTAAGCGTCAAGCTTGGCCTTGGCTGATTGTGTATCATCATCAAAACTCATGTTTTTCTGTACTTTATAACTTTGTAGGCCTAGTTCAAGTAAACAATCAATGTCAGCCTCAGTTTAGAAACTTCGTGGGGGTCGGGTCTCGTCCCACGTGACCCGACGGCCCTTGGGTATATAAGGGGATGCTCGGCCCTTGGGAGTCAGTCCTGCGAGCATCTCCGGGGACCGCTGGGAAAACTAGAAACCCTCTCGTGTATTCACCCCGTCCTTTTGTTCTATCAATTCGCAGAAACGAACACCACGTGTGGCGTACATACAGTGTGCAGCTCCGTGTACTCTGTGTTGTAGCAGTTTACATTGTCAAGGGCAAGGTAATTAACCGTTTTTATTATGTTTTGTACTTAGGCCTGTGGTCACTATTGTAGCTAATACTTTGCTATAGCCTAGATTATTATGGATTCGATGTACTGTGATGATGTTGCTCTCTGGAGCAGTGATGAGGACGAATTATTTTATCTCCTCGTTGAAATCTTGGAAGCCCTTCAACTGCTGACCAGTGAAGGCAGCTGTATTTTGTAATGTGTGCCGGAGGGTCACTGTCACCCGATCGTAGTGAAGTTGGTTGTAATGATATTACTGGTGCTGGATACATTTCCCTAAGAACCACCTACTATTGATTCTGTTGTTTGCCTGGAACAGTGATATGTATGACATGTGTGAAGAATTGAGTAGCTTTAATAAATTCATATCGTTGATCTCTGAGTTGTCTGTTCAGTGTTCTGCCCTTGTTCAGTAGGCTTTCTTGTGAGGTCTTGCGATGTTTCCCTCACCCCTCAGGATGTGCATGGACGTCTAGACCCACAAGTCCGTGACACCATGCAGGAAATTTAATTGAGTCATCGCGCCATCAAGTCGTCGAGTCAAGTACAATAAGGACATTGTAAATGTCATATGGTTCCTGATCTGATTTAATGGTACATGAACATGTACAGGTACATTATGTACGGACCACAAAGGAAGTATTAAGATATCGTATTTACCTAATGAATCGCATCTGAGATATCGATATCACCATGAACCCCAATATTAAAATTGATCAGCCCATTTGATTCCCAGGGTCAGTAAACATGGGAGTAGGACTTGATCCTACATCTCTAACTCCATCACAGAATGAAATATTTGAATATATCAAATTTGATATATTGAAGTCACCATGATCCCAGCATCCGATATCAAAATTGGTAAGCCCATTTGATTCCCAGAATTGATCCTACATGTACCTCTCTAACTCCATCACAGAATGAAATATTTGAATATATCAAAGGGGCTGAGCGGTTAAGAAGGGATGTTACAAAATTGGTCAAACTCGGAAACCACTAAAGCTATCGACACGAAAATCACTAGGCTGGTATCTTATGTCAGGTAATTAATAAATCTGATCAAGAGAAAACAAAAAATTAAGCATGACCTAATTAACGAAACAATGCCAGATTTGCTACCCCTAGAAATCTGAGAAATAACCAGAGTTTGGGGCTAGAACTTAACACAGGCATAAATCCAATCATTTGTGAAAGGTCTAGCATGACATATTGTTTTTTGTTTCATTTGATTAGCAGAAAATGGAACAAAATGATCACTGATTTTTGATTACTAAATGGGTGAACACCAAAGGGAGAATAGCCCATTACAATGCTGGAAAAGTGTTATCCATATCTATTGTTGGTGTGACTCTGGCATGTCTGGTCAAAGTGCTGGTGGTGGTTATTGTGACATGGCATTACAAAATGATTTGTGAACCAATGTTTTCTATGCCTATGATGTACACAACTCCTGGGTCTAGTGGGAGAAACTTCCCAAATTTCTCTTCAGATTCCTTACAAAATATTAAAACATGTAATGCACATTTTCTGTCCAACTTTCTTGTTGTAGTTAGAATGGGGGAGTTCCATGTTCTACTATACTAGTGTTTATTTACAATCTGTGGCAGATCCCCCGCCCGCCCGCTCTCCCCCGCCTCCACCACCACCAGGGAAAGTGTTCAATAACAAAAGGGAAGTGACAAGGGGAGGAGGGTGTTTTGTAGGAGGGGAATGACTCATTTTGAGTTGAAGTTGATGTTCTCAATAGAGAGAGGGTATCCTTCTAGCAGAGATGAGGTCAAATGATAGGCCTACATGTTGTGCTGAATAGTAGCAGTGTTCTTACCTTACTGTTTTGTGTATTCCCAATTTATCCAATTTATCCACTTTATCCTGTACATTATCGAAGAAAACTTGAAACAGATTTTCATTTGAATGTCACTCTTGATAGGTATTGTGTAATGTAATAAAAAGGTCGCTTCCACAGATAATCCAGACAGTTCAATGAATTCTCGATGTCCCTGTCTAATGCAAAGGGCCAAAGACCTACACAGACTACAGAAGGTTTCCAAAACTTCGCAGACGGACTGACTTGACACCAGGAGATAGACAGAAATAGAATCAATCAGATTTCACAATAGACAGACAGACAGTGCTGAAATCGACAAACACAATGGTCCCAACTTGCCAACCTCAAGTCACTGATGACTAGTTTTTTGGTCGAGGATCACAATATGTCAATTTAAGTATTGTCTGTCTATTGTGAAATCTGATTGATTCTATTTCTGTCTGTCTCCTGGTGTGAAGTCAGTCCGACTGCGAAGTTTGGGAAGCCTGCTGTAGTGTTGGTCTTTCACCCTTTGCATTAGACAGGGACATCGAGAATGGATGATATATTTTGTGAGGAGTGTGGATTGTTTTTTCCCCACAATTTCTCCCGCCGCCATGTTATTCATTCCTCTCATCGTTTAAGTGATGGCATTCAACTGTGTGAATTTTGCTGTCACGTATTTTCTCGGAGCAGTATGGCAAGGATCCATCTTTGCCCACTTCTACCAGGAATACATTGGTTCCCAATTCATTTTGTAATGCCATGTCACAATAACCACCACCAGCACTTTGACCAGACATGCCAGAGTCACACCAACAATAGATATGGATAACACTTTTCCAGCATTGTAATGGGCTGTTCTCCCTTTGGTGTTCACCCATTTAGTAATCAAAATCTGTTATCTTTTTGTTACATTTCCTGCTAATCAAATGAAACAAAAAACAATATGTCATGCTAGACCTTTCACAAATGAGTGGATTTATGCCTGTGTTAAGTTCTAGTCCCAAACTCTGGTTATTTCTCAGATTTCTAGGGGTAGCAAATCTGGCATTGTTTCGTTAATAAGGTACTGCTTAATTTTTTGTTTTCTCTTGATCAGATTTATTAATTACGTGATATAAGATACCAGCCTAGTGATTTTCGTGTCGATAGCTTTAGTGGTTTCCGAGTTTTACCAATTTTGCAACATCCCTTCTTAACCGCTCAGCCCCTTTGATATATCGATATCTCCATGATCCCAGCATCCGATATCAAAATTGATAAGCCCATTTGATTCCCAGAGTCTATAAACATGAGTTTCGACTTGATCACATGTCTCTATCTCCATCACAGAATGAAATATTTGAATATATCAAATCTGATATATCGATATCACCATGATCCCATCGTCCGATATCAAAATTGATAAGCCCATGGGTTTAGACTTGATCGCATGTCTCTATATCCATCACAGAATGAAATATTTGAATATATCAAATTTGATATATCGATATCACCATGATCCCAGCATCTGATATCAAAATTGATATCCTCTTTGGATTCCCAGTGTCTGCCAACGTGTGTAGACGTGATCGCACATCTGTAACTCCATCACAGAATGAAATATTTGAATATACCAAATTATATCGATATCATCCCTGCATCCGATATCAAAATTAATGAGCCCAATTGATTCCCAGGGTCTATAAACATGGGTGTAGGACCTGATCCAACATCACTAACTCCATCAGAGAATGAGATATTTAAAACTATCAAAGGTGAGGTATCAATATCACCATGATCCCAGCATCCAATATCGAAATTGATGATCCCATTTAATTGGCAGGGTCTATGAAACATCTCTAACTCCCCTACAGAATGAGATATTTGAAAATATCAAATTTGATATATCAATATCACCATGATCTCAGCATCCAGTATCAAAATTAATGAGCCCATTGAATTCCCCGGGTGAGATAACCTGGGGAAGAGTTCATTTCCATTGCTATAGGTGTTAAAGGAGACGAGTTAAACCATCTGATAAAACCGTGACGGACAAAATATCAAGAATGAATAAAAGCGTGACGGACAAAATATCAGGAATGATATGCCGATTACATAATGATCCGGGCAGCTGATATTGAAAATAATGAACTCATTGGATTGGCAGTGTTGACAAACCTAGGGAATGATACGTTTCCAGAGTTCTACCTGCTAAAGGAGATTGGAAATGAAGGTGTGACGGACGGATACACATTACGTTTTTTTGCTCTACTCCAAAAACGGCGGTCACCTCCCCTTACCTTTGATGTGGGGAGGTGCAATTAGCATGTTTACTCATAGATTAACCACAGATTGGGCTTCTGCCTAAGACTAAAATCTCGGTTGATATTGGCCCGATTGATGCGCAAGTAACTCCATTCTTTCTAGAATGATTTTGGTACTGGATAAAAGTTTTTTAAATGTCGATAACGACCCAGAAATAAGGAATTTACGAAGTTGTTTTTCCAGCAAATTTCCTTGAGAAAGCTGATTTTACTATGTCGATAATTACGCACCCCCCCACCGGCCTACTCAAGCCTGACAGCATGGTCAGTCGATGGTCGGTCTGTACAAAAACGCATTGTGTTGGCTCATTGTCGTGCCGTAATTAACTGTAATTGGCATAATGGAATAAATATTTGGACTAGGAATTAGACCATCCAGACTTCAATGAATCACTTTAGCATGTGCAGCATATTCGAGTGGGCTAGGTCAAAATTTTTATCAACATGTAGGTTGTTATATCAATGCGACACAAATTAGTGTTTGGAAGATCTCGTATATCAAAATATAAATGATATTGGGATGGAAAGTGATCGGCCAACTTTAGTCCATTCAATGGCCTATAAAAAAGGTCTTGGCCGCTGCCTATGCATGATTGCGCCTTCACACTGGTCGATTGCCCACAGTAATCCCCATATCTGACACCTTCAAGGACCATCGGACATTCAAGAATAAACCTTGATGGCAAGTGCAAGGGATTCAATCACTGTAGCACCAATGGAAAAGTGTGTGAAACTAAGTTGACTTTTCATTCCACATCTTTCAACCTACACTGACTTAGTCAATACATATCGATTCTGTTCAGGGGTTGAAAACGATTGTAACTGTGAAACTGAAAATGTTGTTCATTAAACTCCTCCAATTCTGATAAAAGGGGCATTTTCAATCAAAACTGCACAGATATCCATATTTTGTGAAATGTAAGGATTAACTTGACAAAGTTTCAGACAGATAGGCAATACAGTAAGGTTTTAAGAGAAAACTTAATATCGGGTATTGAATTTTATATATTAAATTCCTCCAATTCTGATAAAAGGGGTATTTTTCATCAAAACTGCACCGATTTCTATATTCTGAGAAATGTAAGGAATAACCTAGCAAAGTTCCAGACAAATTAGGCAATACAGTAAGGTTTTTAAGGGAAATTTATTCGTGAATTTTGTGAAATGTGTGTTCATTAAACTCCTCCAATTCTGTTTAAAGGGGTGTTTACATCAAAACTGCACAGATATCCGTGTTTTGTGAAATGTAAGGATTAACCTGCCAAAGTTTCACTGAAAGGGGATATTTAATTTTGAATTTTATGGTGAAAACTGTGTTCATTAAGCTCCCCCAGTTCTGATAAAAGGGGCATTTCCATCCAAACTGCATAGATATCCATGTTTTGTGAAATGTAAGGATTTAATAACTTGACAAAATTCCAGGGAAATTAGACAATACTGTAAGGTTTTAAGAGGAAATTTAATCTTGAATTTTATGTGATATGTGTGTGTTTATTAAAGTCCTCCAATTCTGATAAAAGGGCATTTCACATCAAAACTGCACAGATATCCGTGTTTTGTGAAATGTAAGGATTGACCTGCCAACGTTTCAGTGAAATTGGCCAATACATTGAGGTTTTTAGGGGATATTTAATTTTTGAATTTTATGTGAAAATTGTGTTCATTAAACTCCTCCAATTCTGATAAAAGGGGCATTTCCTATCAAAACTGCACAGATATCCGTATTCTCCAAAGTGTAAGGAATAACCTGACGAAGCTTCAGAGAAATTCGTTGATACAGTAAGGTTATTTAATGCATTTTAACTCTTACTATTTCTGCCAAAAGTTTGGTCTTCAAAAACATCTTTTTCCTTCCACCACATGTTTTTGAGTTGAGTTGAACTTTACTAGGACAAGCTGAAATGATCGAATATAGCCAGTACAAGTAGAACTTGTGTTTAGTTAATGCTGGGGTGATACACAATACACTCTGTGCAAAAACCAAGGCTTGAGTAAATCTTCTCTGGTATTTTAATCTTGTTAGCTTTAATTAGCCGGTTGGGTTAACACAAGACCTCCACCAACTAAGAGTCGAGGGAGGCAATGTGAATGTTTCAAGAGCCTTCACACCCTGAGCTTAGTGTTTACTCGGCAAATGTTTGAAGTGTCAGCCTGGGCGAATTTCTGCCAGCGTCTAGTAGAGCAAAAAAAAACGTAATGCACAGAGAGACAGACACACACACAGACACCACGACCAAAATCAATATGCTTCCTGATCATGAATATCAGGAACCATAACAAGACCACTCGGCTAGTGACTCCCATCGTTTTCATTCTTTTTAAAATTTCGTACTCGCTTCTAACGAGTGCAGGAATTCCCATCGATTTTAAATCTTTTTGTCAGATCAAATGGATAGCTTTATTTGAAAACACTTCAATCTGTTTAGACAATACAACATTTCCAAAACACAATGCATTTTTTCAATCGACGAACAGTTCAATATCCAATAAACTATAATACGAGCTTCCCCAGTGTTGCTGTTCGCTTTGTCTCTGGTTGAGTGAATCTCCATAATTTTTCTGTCAGTTGCTGGAACATGTTATAAAGGCAGAACTTGCCGTTCGGTTACAAGTAAATAAAGGCTAGCATTGATTCCTGTGAACTGGATGGGGGATTATAAAAGACTGAATCAGATACGGATTGCCCATCTTGGCCCAAAAGGCTTTTACACCACTAGGGCCCATATTTTCAAAGCTGTTTTAACGCTAAAACGTATTTTAAAAAGATAAAACAATGTTTTTAGGAAAAGTAATATTTTCGAGGTTGTTTTAGTTTTAGAACGCTCCGACGAAAACGCATTTTACTTTCATATTTCCCAAAGGGTTTTAACGCTAAAACATATTTTAAATTTCATTAAAAAGCGTTTTAGCTAGAGCAAGGTAGGGGCATGTCTAACTTCCTGTTGGCTTGTCTTGTCTCAGCGACAGAGGACTCAGGTGTATCTGCCAGTGTTTCTGTGGGTCAGTGTGGCCGAATCGGTAGATGTCGTCCTGGGTAACCCTAAAGTTTACCCAGGACCAACCTGGGTAACCCTAAAAGTTACCCAGGACGATCCTGGGTAAACTTTAGGGCACTGCACGAAATCCATCAAATCGGCAAAAAATGGCAGCTGATAACGTCACTCGTGTTGCTGCGGAGGATTTGCAGATGTATTTGAATTCGATCGCATGTTATAGGGACGGTCAGTTCACATCTAAAGGTCGAGAAATCAAAAAGAAAATCGTTAAGGTCGTGAAAGGAAAATACGAACTGCGTGACGGTGTAAAACGTGACCCCAAACTGCAGTGGCTAGTTCCGGATGAACTTATATGTATTGGCGCGGGAAATTGCCAGCGGCGCTGTGGAGGCATGGGCACCTGTAGGCTATCGCTGGTGAGTAGGTACAACAAATGTACAAGGCGTCCGTTATACACATCCTGAGAATATCAGGCGTTCTTACTGCTCGCTCCCTTCGTCACCGCAGACAAACCCCTGAGGACATCCGCCTGATTTGCTGGGGTATTTAGCGCACAAGAAAATGCGCCCAATCAGCGAAAGCCATTTCTGAGTCACCTTAAGATGACAGGCATTACACGTAGATTGTATCGTAGTGTCACGCACAACACAGTGCTGAAGTACCTCAGCTTCCCCACCTCACCCTAACTAGAGATCAGTTACACGTATACATGTATAACGGCCCTTGTAATATTCACAGCCAAGCAGCTGACATTGGTTATGCCGACCATTAACCTATTCACACCGCTGGATTCAACCTAAGTTGAGTTCAGCCTATCCTACATGTACATTCATCGCACAGAATGTATATCATTCTCAGGCCACACGTCGCCAAACAGATACGCCGCTGGAGTTATTTCATGTTGACCTGCTGGGTCAGCTTTGTTCAAACCTGCGTAGTTCATGTGTATCAATCACCGGCCTACTTTTGGGATGAGATGGTGGGGATGAACATTTGCTGGAATGGCTTTGATACTCCACGGATTCCGGCGAATGTCGGCAGGGGTTTGTGTGAGCGGATGAAGAGGAGCGAGGTAAAAACCCCTGCTGTGGGAGGATGGTTATACATGTTATATACAGCCCGGATAGAGAGTTAAGGTACATTTTGTTGCTCACAAGGTAGGCCTAAAGTTGGGACAACATGCACGGCCATGACGACAGACACCGTGCGATGAGGAATTTTCGTGTGTTGCTACATTGAAAACATACCAATTTCAACCTCGACCGCAGGTGAAAAAGTGCGCGAATTTCAAACTGGGTAAACTTTAGTGTCGCCGAATCGGTTAATGTCGTCCTGGGTATAACAGAAATATACTCAGGTTCAATGTCGTCCTACAAAACTATACCCTGGGTATAGTTCGATCTACAAAAGTATACCGAGGATTGAATACGGCACCTGAAGACGAGATTGTTCTTGCAAATGCCACATGACCATGCACAAGCATGACAAGTCCAAAAATATCGCTCTAGCGCCCGACACGACGGGCACCATTTAAATATATCGTACCGACAGACATCAAAGAATGTTTCGTGCCGTTCATCGTCACTCAAATCCGTTATAGTACTCGCAGCACGGCTGATGTAATGTCGATGCGGACGTAGATGAATGCACGACACCGAACAAACATATGACGCAGATCGGCTCTCTTCGTTTGCTCATTTCTTTGAAATTGTGAGATTAACTTGCGATAAGTTTGGACCATTGTGTTAAGACACATGTTAACAGTTGACCAATGCTATCGATGAGCAGAAAAGCTGATGATATTGACTGGTATTTTGACGATGTTGATTGCAAAAAACTGCCGTCTCAGTTGAAGCGAGAAACAAAATAGCGGCCATCCATTCCTAATTCGTACCTAGGCTCAAAACTACGGTACTGGGTATACTTTTGTAGATCGAACTATACCCAGGGTATAGTTTTGTAGGACGACATTGAACCTGGGTATATTTCTGTTATACCCAGGACGACATTAACCGATTCGGCTTTAGTGTCCTAAAGTTTACCCAGGATCGTCCTGGGTAGCTTTTAGGGTTACCCAGGTTGGTCCTGGGTAAACTTTAGGGTTACCCAGGACGACATCTACTGATTCGGCGCCAGTGTGTCCCCTTATTGTTTTGGAAACGCTGGCAGATGTTACACCGGGCCCATATTTTTAAAGCAGTTTTAATGCTAGAATTCATTTTCTTCTAGCACTTGCAGGCATTTGGCACTGCCGCAAGAAATTAATCATCCCCACACGGGGTGTATAAAAAACGAAGACCCTAAGACCTAAGACCCCAAAGACCTAAGACCCCCATCCTGAAAAAGTAAAAAACAAAGATCTAAGACCTAAGACCTAAAAAAGGAAGACCCCACCAGGTAAAAAAGGAAGACCCCGGCAAAAAATCATAGAAGATGTCCAAATTTTCCCTTCAAACATGTCAAATTTTATGGGCATCTTACACTTATTAAGGCCCCACTTTCCTGAGAAATTCATCAAAATCCAATCAGGCGTTGCCCTCCTACAGGGTGTAACGGAAATATGCACGTGGAAAATGTACAGCATTTCCATCAATCTACAAGAATTAGTCATAGTCCCTTAGCAAGTGCAACCAGGACACTCTTAAGATCTCTAGGATATTACTTCGTAGCCTCACCCTACGTTTTTTGCCGGCAATTCATTCTGTGTGTTTGATCATATAAAGTTTCAGACAGAGGTAAAAAAGGAAGACCCCACCAGGTAAAAAAGGAAGACCCCGGCAAAAAATCATAGAAGATGTCCAAATTTTCCCTTCAAATTTTATGGGCATCTTACACTTATCAAGGCGCCACTTTCCTGAGAAATTCATCAAAATCCAATTAGGCGTTACCCTCCTACAGGGTGTAACGGAAATATGCACGTGGAAAATGTACAGCATTTCCATCAATCTACAAGAATTAGTCATAGTCCCTTAGCAAGTGCAACCAGGACACTCTTAAGACCTCTAGGACATTACTTCGTAGCCTCACCCTACGTTCTTATGGCAATTCATTCTGTATGTTCTTCCTCAACTGATCATAAGTTTCAGACATAGGTAAAAAAGGAAGACGTATGAGGAGGCTACGAAGTAATGTCCTAGAGATCTTAAGAGTGTCCTGGTTGCACTTGCTAAGGGACTATGACTAATTCTTGTAGATTGATGGAAATGGTCAGTGTACATTTTCCACGTGCATATTTCCGTTACACCCTGTAGGAGGGAGACGCCTGATTGGATTTTGATGAATTTCTCAGGAAAGTGGGGCCTTAATAAGTGTAAGATGCCCGTAAAATTTGAAGGGAAAATTTCGACGTCTTCTATTATTTTTTGCTGGGGTCTTCCTTTTTTACCTGGTGGGGTCTTCATTTTTTACCTCGTCTGAAACTTTATATGATCAGTTGGGGAAGAACCTACAGAATGAATTGCGAAAAAAACGTATGACGAGGCTACGAAGTAATGTCCTTGAGCTCTTAAGACTAAGAGTGTCCTGGTTGAATTTGGTTGAATTTGACTAATTCTTGTAGATTGATGGAAATGCTGTACCGGGTACATTTTCCACGTGCATATTTCCGTTACACCCTGTAGGAGGGTAACGCCTGATTGGATTTTGATGAATTTCTCAGGAAAGTGGCGCCTTGATAAGTGTAAGATGCCCGTAAAATTTGAAGGGAAAATTTCGACATCTTCTATGATTTTATGCCGGGGTCTTCCTTTTTTACCTGGTGGGGTCTTCCTTTTTTACCTCTGTCTTAAACTTTATATGATCAGTTGAGGAAGAACATGCAGAATGAATTGCCCAAAAAACGTAGGGTGAGGCTACGAAGTAATGTCCTAGAGATCTTAAGAGTGTCCTGGTTGCACTTGCTAAGGGACTATCACTCAGATTCTTGTAGATTGATGGAAATGCTGTACATTTTCCACGTGCATATTTCCGTTACACCCTGTAGGAGGGTAACGCCTGATTGGATTTTGATGAATTTCTCAGGAAAGTGGCGCCATGATAAGTGTAAGATGCCCGTAAAATTTGAAGGTAAAATTTCGACGTCTTCTATTATTTTTTGCTGGGGTCTTCCTTTTTTACCTGGTGGGGTCTTCCTTTTTTACCTCGTCTGAAACTTTATATGATCAGTTGAGGAAGAACATACAGAATGAATTGCCAAAAAACGTAGGGTGAGGCTACGAAGTAATGTCCTAGAGATCTCAAGAGTGTCCTGGTTGCACTTGCTAAGGGAATATGACTAATTCTTGTAGATTGATGGAAGTGGTGTACATTTTCCACGTGCATATTTCCGTTACACCCTGTAGGAGGGTGACGCCTGATTGGATTTTGATGAATTTCTCAGGAAAGTGGGGCCTTCATAAGTGTAAGATGCCCGTAAAATTTGAAGGTAAAATTTCGACGTCTTCTATTATTTTTTGCTGGGGTCTTCCTTTTTTACCTGGTGGGGTCTTCCTTTTTTACCTCGTCTGAAACTTTATATGATCAGTTGGGGAAGAACCTACGAAATGAATTGCCAAAAAACGTATGACGAGGCTACGAAGTAATGTCCTTGAGCTCTTAAGAGTGTCCTGGTTGAATTTGACTAATTCTTGTAGATTGATGGAAGTGGTGTACATTTTCCACGTGCATATTTCCGTTACACCCTGTAGGAGGGTGACGCCTGATTGGATTTTGATGAATTTCTCAGGAAAGTGGCGCCTTGATAAGTGTAAGATGCCCGTAAAATTTGAAGGGAAAATTTCAACGTCTTCTATGATTTTTTGCCGTGGGGTCTTCCTTTTTTACCTGGTGGGGTCTTCCTTTTTTAGGTCTTAGGTCTTAGATCTTTGTTTTTTACTTTTTCAGGATCGGGGGTCTTAGGTCTTTGGGGTCTTAGGTCTTAGGGTCTTCGTTTTTTATACACCCTCCCCACACGTAACTTACAGTGGTGTTTACGCAATACATCTTTCCCAGAACCATGTTGAAACACATTTTAACATTTAAAACTCTGGCTGAAACAACGTTTCAGTAAGAACAGCGTTTTATCTTAAAGCACTTTTCAAAATGTGATTTTAAAATGCTTCTTGGTAGAACAGATTTTTGTTAAAACACGTTTCGGATAAAACAGCTTTGAAAATATGGGCCAAGGCATCTCCCGGTACCTCTACCCGTTACCCAGGACGCCAGCAGCCATCAACAAACTACTACACGTCATGAGTTTAGGGAGGTCAGGTTCCACCTCTACCACGAGAACGAGGTAATTTGATCATCTACACTCATCGTCGCTTTCAGATGTGCCGCGGGGGGGGGGGGGGGCAGTAAGCCTATCGTATCTGAAGTGAAATCATGACACCGGACGTGTTCATTTGTGAATTGTTTGGTTTTATACACACGCATGTGAGGCCCAATGTGTGACTAGCATTATAAGTCGTGAAAAATGTAATGTCAGTGGACAAATCATTCTTTGCAGTGATGTCGTCATGGTACATTCACAGCTAATACGATTATAACCTACTCTTCATTCCACATCCGATTGGCGCGAGGTTTATGACCGATATCTCCGCAACGGCTGGGTCAAATTTGACAAACTACGTATACATCAATCGATTTGTCTTTTTGGCCGCTACAGGCATCATCACTGTCATTTTCCCTAAAAACGTGACATAAAAAAGTTCTTTCAGCAATTACAGTTCGTGTTTACGGCCTAAATGGCGGCCATTTTGAAATGACGCAATGCATCGCGCATGTGTGAACTGCACTGAACTTCGTGGTGAAATGAAATGGGTTTTGAGAAAGGGATCCGTTATGTCGGCCTTACACAAAAATGAAGATAGCAGAAAGGGAGTCGACAAGAAAGACAAGTCAATTGACGTGTGTTTTGTCAAATTTGACCCAGGCGTTGCGGAGATATCGGCCGAAAACCTCGCGCCAACCGGATGTGGATTGAAGTGTAGGCCTAGTTGTTTGATACCTTTTTCAGACTTTCGCTCATGTGGTTGAGGGATTTATGTTTGAAATAATTAAGAGTGCCGATAATCAAATCATTTGGTATTATGAACAAATGAAATATACAGGGCAGAGCTACATTGGTACACGATTATAGTCTAAAAGGGACATCCTTTTATATTTTGCTCGTGTGTTTTTGGAGGTTTCATGTTCGACCACTAGAATCGATAACAACTTAAGGATAACCACTTCAAAACACAGGATCGACCATATCAGTAAAATCCAACCGATAGCAGGGACTCGTAACTAGCAACCTCGTACCCAGGGCTTGGTGCGCTGCTGGGCTCGGGGATGACGCTTACCAACCCCTGGTCTCATATCTGAATTCAGGCCTGTGATTGGTCGGCCGAAGTAGGAGGCAGTGACGTCACAAAATCGTGACTATTATTAGTAAATAATGCACGTGGGTTGCAATGCGCGATGTGTCAATGAATGAAAATGAGATAATAATTATAATAATAATAATTATAGGCCTAGGGGCCTTATATAGGCCCCTCAGTTAGTAGAGCCTACCTACCTTAGAACATCGCACGCATCACACTATCATTCTGTCGGACCGGCAAGCTGCTGACCATTGACAGCTCAGTAGCATAATGCGCGCCACACTGCACAGACGGCGCCACGAGTCGGGTGGCTACAATAATTAAAACTCAGACAAAAACCAGCGCCTATTTCAGCAATGCTTTTATGTTTTCGACGTTGAACGTAGTTAATTTCATCGATCTATACTCGATTAAATTAGTAAGTAAGGAAAAAAGAGACTATATATATTAATTACAACATTCGGCAATTTCCGTGAAATCAGCAGATTCTGGAGATTTCAGAATGTGATTCCAGGGGTTAGTGAGCGAGTGGTCCGAGGTTGTCTGAGCGAACTATACCCCTGGGGACGAGGTTGTCGTAACTAGGTTATAGTCAAAATATATTTCCGGGTCGTCTACTGCTAGATCAAACTCCTCCGCAGTGCCGTAATTCTTCATTCCTCTCGTCAGCAAGCAACTTTCATCGAGTGAAGCAGAAGTGTGTTATTCTCGACGATATGTTGCTTTCGACGAAAACTTCCTTGCTTTGGAGCTGACACAGTTGACAAGCATCGAGGTGGGCGAAGGTGCCTCTCCGGGCTCCAAATCATTTTTTCCTAAACCTTTAACAAATACATGTACTCTGTAAATGAATGTACTCTAAACTCCCACTTACCTGTCCCATTCCAGAACTCGGAAAAAATGACTAAATCCTAAGTTGAAGATAATGGGGCGGGGGTATGGTCAGAAACAGTAATGTCCTGTCCACTTACCTGTCCCACTCCCGAGTCTGGCAAAGAATGACAGCATGCAATATCTTCAACTAGCGGGATTTGGTCATTTTTTTCCAAGTTCAGGAATGGGACAGGTAAGTGGGAATGTAGAGTATGTACGTGTACTTAACAGCATTTTTGGTAAAAAAGACAGGAAAAGGGGGGAAACACATCCAAGCTAAGAGTCGACCTAAGGACCAGACGATTACTTTGCAAACACTCCGGCCAACTGACCTCCCAAGGCAGGTCGGCAGCTGTAATGTTGGCCCTTACCTTAACCTTTTTTTTCTAGCTCTGACCTTAACTTATACATATAACCCTATCCCTATCCATGAATTAAACCTCACCCCGACTACAACCAACCTCGCGCGCTTTGAACAACCGTTGAAAATGTGTTTCAAATGGCAAAAAAGGGTTCCTCTCGCGGCCATAAGACTAAATAAAAAAATTCAGGTGTGCGCCTACTTGCTGAAATGTTCAGGAAAAAATCGGCTTCAAGGCTATGGAAGTGGTGACGTTCTGCGCCCACTGCACCGTTGGCTCATTCGCGCAGAGTGATTGATACAACGTTTCAGCTGTGGTCGAGATGTGCTGTCGATAAATAAAAAATAGGGACTATGATTTTGATATTTAAAGTATCATTCAGTCAAAGTGGACAAAATAGCGACAACTACCACCTGCTCATCATCGTGTTTTATTTTCCCTTTATATCTTTACAACATGTACACGACTGTATTGTTGTTTTTGTCACTATTGAAATCTGACATTCTGCCAATCCACATATATCTAGTTCACTCCTTGTCACCATTGCAATTCACCATCCTGCTACTAACAGCATTTTAAACCATTTCATTAAGGGCCGGGGCTATTCGTACCGTGACGGTGCAAATAACGCCAAACCAGATCTTATTCGTACCGTGACGGTGTGAATAGTGCGCCGTCGGTTCTTATTCGTACCGTGACGGTGTGAATAGTGCGCCGCCGGTTCTTATTCGTACCGTGACGGTGTGAATAGTGCGCCGCCGGTTCTTATTCGTACCGTGACGGTGTGAATAGTGCAGGAATAGCTCTTATTTACACCGTCACGGTGGGAATAGTGCGTGGAGACTGATTATTCGTACCGTGACGGTGATGTATAATTTCTGCACTGTAACTCGGACAGTGCGAAGTGGGCAGCAGATCTAAAATGATATTTTAGCCTAGGCAATTTTTTTCCTTTGGTGGGGTCCAGTGATCCCATCTTTCACAGTTAATGATGAAATGTTGTATTGGCCTCTGCTGTCTGATGATAAAATATTTTTCATAGGCCTAGGCTAGGCCTAGTAGGGCTAGGCCCTAATTCTTTTTTTAAATTTGGCTCAAGAATTACGCAATTCCCCTTTTTCCGACAGTCACACGGATCGATATCACGATATCGATAAAACGACGAAAATGAAGAATAAGGAGGTGAAAGAAGAACTAAAAGAAAAGAAGAACTAAACGAAAATAAAAGAACTGTCATGACGGGGCTCGAACCCGCGGCCTTCGGTTTGATCACCACCCACGCAAACCACTCGGCCACTGAGGCTCATGCTGCGAACTGTGGGGAATCATTAGATACTTTAGTAGGCCTACCTTGCCCAAAAGCATTGACTATAAAACTTTTTTCCTGGTAGTGGTTGTAAATTAACGTTTTCATCAAGAATATTGAAAAAAAATCCGGCATTGTGCGAGATGATACCGGTAACTTCATCTGGCATGCCTCGAATGAAGCTCTCTGATTGGCTGTTTACGACGGTGTGAATAAGATCTGGTTTGGCGTTATTTGCACCGTGACGGTACGAATAGCCAGTGCGTTCATTAAGACACCTGAAATTCATATGCACGTTTTAAAGCACGACTATATGCGTTAGGTGACTCTTTATCCCTCCGCACCTTGATAAGACTGGCGTCCTGTCCTGTAATCTGTATATAGCCAGTGGACTGATACTTTGTCGAAACCAAAAATGGCTGCCATACTTCTCATCACTTGAGTTCAACGCACTGTTCTATCATGGAGTAACCCTTCATCAGGTAAGGTAGCATGCTTCAACCCATTCTAAAATATGTAGCAACAGTCTCAAAACCTAATGGTAACTTAGATCATTCAGATTGGTAGATTTCAACAGTCTTGTCGAGCCTGCATTGACACAAGATCGTGATCAACCTCACCACCATGAATTAGCTCTGTGTGTAAATGGTGTACATCGACCGTGTGTATGAAGCTATGAACGAGGTCAACATAATGAGATGCACTACGACGGCGTCACGAAATTCAGTTTTGGATGCATAGTGTGGCGCTTTAATTTCAACCAGAAGATGTTTCTTCCCCTCGGTGCTGTCAAAGAGTTACAATGACATCAAACATTCTGGTATTCTGTCTATAGTCTTTAAAGCGCGACTATATGCGTGTGACTCTTTCTCCCTCCACACCTTGATAGGACTGGTCCCCTGTCCAGCCGTGTATAGCCAGTGATAACACCGATGCTGGACTGATACTATATCTTGACACAAAATGGCAGCCATAGCTTCACCACTTCACAAGTTCAACGTGGTGTTATAGCGTGAATAACCCTTCATCAGGTAAGGTACACATGCTTCAACTCATTAGTTTGTGTGTAAGAACACAAACAATACCTAATTGGTAGCTTATAGATCAGCAAGATAGATTTGAACAGTCTTGCCGAGCATGTATTGACACACGATCATGATCAACCTCACCACCATGAATTAGCTCTGTGTGTAAATGGTGTACATCGACCGTGTGTATAATGCTATGAACGAGGTCACCATAAATGAGATGCACTACGACGGCGTCACGAAATTCAGTTTTGGATGCATAGCGTGGCGCTTTAACAAGTTACTTCAGGAGTGCAGCCACCAACGCAGGACATTATATCACACATCGAAAAATACTGGAGGCGGAATTTCACAACATCAGAGCTGCCTAAATTGTTTGAAAAATACCAAACTTTAAAAACTAAAAGGCGCTGAGCTGCACACATGTCTGTATAAGTCAAATGCGTGATGATTACAGGACAAGACCTTTCGTCAGCATTATTCAGACTGCTGGTCTATGATGCTGTAATTGATGGCTCATTAGGAGTTGTACCCAAAAAGTCTGACATATTTTGTGGCGTTCACTGTCTTTTTGTTAGAAGTTGTTTAAAGTACAATACATACCATGATGATACGGGGGAACAGATGTGCAAGATGTTGAGCGATGATCATTTCTTGTGCAACTCTACGATTTCAAGTGTTCAGCAATTTTGGAGCAAGCAGGTAGGTTTTGGCACATTTTTCACCAAATATTTTTCTAATGAGCGAGGACCGAAAATTCTAAACCACTTTGGTCACAGTGAGCCTTGTTTTCAATGGATAATGCATTAGCCTCATTTTAACCACACCCAGCTTTGTCGCAACCAAACCCGCCCACCATTGTGTTTCTCGCTTCGAGCGTTCAGAGAGGCAGTGCAAAGAATATGGGCGAGATGGATACTCACTGACCTATCCCAAGAATGTTTTGTATCATAAGCTACATATCCCGATATTCTGGCATAGTTCTTGTAACCACAAGACCACGACTTGGACCACGGGATCTGTGGACATTGTGTGAATTGATCAGAATCCACAGCAATGGTATCTACGTGGCGCCAATTTCAAACTGGGTAAGATTTGCGTACCTTAAATTTACCCAGGAAGATGGTGGGTAAGAAAAAGGATTACCCAGCTTGGTGGTGGGTAACATTAAGGTTTACCCAGGACGACAACAACCGTTTCAGCCTAACTGGTGGCGGTCTCTAACGGCAGGATAGTCTCACATTACTGTATAGTGTTGTGTTTGTGCTATGATCAAAGACCATCGCAAACGATCATATACGAAGATACGTGTCAGGTTTATTTCTTGCTGAATCAATACAGAACTCATCTCTGACGACGACATGAATGTGCCTAGCACGGCGCCCCAGCATGGTCTCTAACTGGTTCCCGTCCCTGCGTGGGGGCTACACCTATGAACTGCACGGAGTTCCCTATACAACATCCCTCTCTCTGGGGAAAAAAAATGTGGAACATTTTCTTTTTAACACATCAACATTTGCACATACACATACACATATTCTCTTTAACACATCACAACTTCTTTACTTAACACATGAATGCTTTTTTTTTCTTTTGTCCCAATGACTTAAACTAATGGTTGTCCCAGTGACTAAGGCCTAACATCAAAATATGGGCCTAGTCGTCGTCTCACAAAAGTGGCCTATATAAACCTATAGAATTCCACAGGAAGTGGTTCGAAAAAAATTAACTTTACAGCTATTCATACAGTCATTCATACAGCTATTGCCAAAGAAAACACAACCTAGAGTCGCGCCCAAGCTCTTAAAGAAGAGCAAATAATCATCTGAAACAAAACATCGACTATTACAATGCTCACTTGCATCGTTTTTCTTTTCTCCAAAATAACAACAAGGGGCTACTCCCAGTAGCATGAAAGTCAGTATCAAATGCTTGAATGAGAAGCGACAAGAAACTGTAATGTAATATTTCTTCAAATATCATAGGCAACTCTTTGGTAGTAGTGCATGTTTATCGTTCACGTCCAATAAAAATGTATCGCCAGAACTACACAATGATTGGACAATAGGGCATAGAGCTATAAAGATAGCTGGTTACTAATAAACCTCAGAAGACTCACATCAAAACGTCATGTAGATGAGCAGTTAGTTGAAACGATTGGTCACAAATCTGTACTTTGTGACAACACATGTACCACAACTAGCACACGAAAACTGGAACAATGCACCTTACTGAACTATAGCAACCCGAGTTGCGAGATAAACCTATGATGTGACCGCCAGTAGTTAACCGACTACGAGTAACTATCCCGCAAACCGGCTCACCCCCAACGATCACACCAGTACATTACATTACACAACTAATTCAGTACATTACAGTACACAACTAATTCACATCAACTTGAGGGAAAAATCCAATCCCATCATATCATAAAGATTTAAGTTCAAACTAAACGTTTCAACAATTTCTGTGGAGATCCTGTGCACTGGATCTTGGGACAGCTGAGGACATGCTTAACCAAAGGCAAGCTGTCCGAATCAAGATGTGGCTGATACCAAAATGTGTAGGTGCCCTTCTTGAGGGGCAAAGACAAAAGCACCTCTAAGTGACCTGCTCTGAATCTAGCTCTACCGATCGTGAGAGTAGACCCAGGAGGAGGAGCAGCTTCAACAGCGGCTAACAAACGCTCCTGCCTGTCTGTAGACAGTTCCTCCAATGCTGCAAATGCATTGTTTTGAACGTTAAAAGCAGCATACTCAGATAGATCCACAGGTTCTTCCTGTGCTAGACACAAACCAACCTGATCAGCTTGATCAAGTTGCACCGCATTTTCATCTGTGATGATGAACTGCTGAGTACAATGTGACTGCGGCTCAGCCTTCTCCGCAGGTTTATTCAAAACTTCGCGCAATTTCTGAAGATGCGTGATGTTACGCCTTTCAGAGGAAGCATGTATGAAAGCAGGCTTTAACCTATTGTAGTGGAACACCTGAGAAAGAATCTTCCCTGAAGCAATATCACTCAACAAGTAATGAGAACGATCAAGCTGTTGACTGACAGCGAACATGGCGAATGGACCACACCAAGATGCGTTGAATTTCTTTGAGTTTGATGTTACACTGCTTGAAGGTGGCTTGAAGATGTATACTATGGGTGGTATTTTCCGCCAAAATCTCAGCGCGATAATTCAAAGAGGGAATAGTTCACAGAGGGAATATTTGACAGAGGGAATAGTTGACAGAGGGAATATTTCACAGAGGGAATAGTTGACAGAGGGAATAGTTGACAGAGGGAATATTTTACAGAGGGAATATTTGACAGAGGGAATAGTTCACAGAGGGTATATTTGACAGAGGGAATAGTTGACAGAGGGAATAGTTCACAGAGGGAATAATTCACAGAGGGAATAGTTCTTTTACATAGAGGGTAATAATAAACACAGTCACAACAAGAAGCACAATTGGGCCGTTTCATTATGGTGTGTGGGGGTGAAAGCATGGCCTCGTGGCCGACATGAAAATGCCAGGATTGTGCGTGTATTGTGCGTAGGACCTGGCCTATAAATATTATGTATATTTAATGCTTTATGTTGGCCTAAATTAGACAGACGTACACTTCTTCAACCTTATTTGCTGGATAATTTTAGACATAAGATCACTGCCACAACAAACCGAAACGTAACTTAAAGAATCATAGTACCAAGGAGTAACGCTGTGTGGTGCAGCTGTTCCGGCACCTCGTAGTTGTCGGAAACTTGATCTCTCACTTGACACTTGTTTTGAGTTATTTGACCACATGGTTTTACCCATTCTTATGTATGGGTCTGAAATATGGGGTTACGAGGACCTGTCATTATTGGAGAAACTGCATTTGCGGTTCCTCAAGATTTTGCTTAAACTGAGTAAATTTACTTCCTCCTCAATTGTTTATGGGGAGACCGGTAGATTTCCAATTGAAGTCAGTGAACAAGTGCACATGGTGTAGGCCTATGCATGCATGTGCTGAACACACCACACTGTAAACCCCTCCCCCCTTGACCCCCAGAATGGAGCAGCCCAGTTGGCGGGAATACACGATCGGAACAAAATGCGAATTCAAATTCAACTTAACTTGAGTTTATTGATTCATGTTGATTAGCATTGTGCCATTTATTACCCCATTTATTACCCCTCTGTGAGATATTCCCTCTGTCAAATATTCCCTCTGTGAACTATTCCCTCTGTCAACTATTCCCTCTGTCAACTATTCCCTCTGTCAACTATTCCCTCTTTGGTTGTCTAATGGAAACAAAGTAGAAATATTCCCTCTGTCAACTATTCCCTCTTTGAATTATCGCGCTGAGATTTTGGCGGAAAATACCGCCCATAGTATACCAATTGACCCTTAGTATACAGAGGACATTTCCCAAGCTTGTTGGCAATCTTCTCATTTCGTGACTCCTGTTGAAAACGCTGAAGATCGAGCATAGTCTTACCAATGTGTCGGAACTTATCCTGCAGATGAAGAACATAGTCTTTGTAAGACTTAGACAATCCCAAATCAACTGTGAATGATACGCCTGCCAAGTTCGGTGGGTCTCGGAGAAATAGCAAGTAGTGTGGGCAATAACCTCCTAGGTTTGGTGAGCAGAAACTGTTGTAGGCAAACTGTGCTACTGAGACATAGCGTACCCAATCCTTACCATGCTGACCTAAGTTTGCTCTGATCAGCTTTCCAAGTGATTGCATGTGTCTCTCAACATGCAGTGATCCATGGTTCTGCACTGACACAGTTTTCTGACTGATACCGAGAGTTGAGCACAACAATGTGACAAGTTTACCGACCAATGATGACTGTGCGTCTGTGATGAGAATCGAAGGAACACCAAACAGTGTAACAACTCGCTGGATGAATGCCTTGCAAATAGTGGTAGCCTCTAGGTCTTTCAGAGGTACACAAATGAGATATCTTGTAACAGAACAGCAAACTAGCATAATATGCTTGTATCCAGCAGGTGAAGTAGGTAGACTGCCTTTGAAATCCAAACTTAAATTCTCAAAAGGACAATAGTCTGCTGGTATACGCATATGATATGGTCGATCGACATCTGTCTTTGCTCTAAATTGTTGACGTCGAGAACAGGCCTGTATGTATGCAGTGATGCGCTCAAACAAACTGAAGAAGAAAAAATTGCGTCGCATCGTGAGGTAGGTGCGAACACAACCCTGGTGTGAAGCAAGTAAACTGTCGTGAAAACGACTGATGAGAGGGTCAATAAACCGTTCCGGTACAACCAACTGGAAGCAAAAGTTGCCAGTATCATGTGGAAATAGTATCCTGAACAAGATACCGTTGCACAGCAAGTATTGCTCTGCCTTGATCTGAAGCGCTCGTGCGCGCGCGACGATCACTAGGTACTATGTTGTTCTCAAGCAAGTCATAGATGGGCTTCAGTTTTGGACACGACCGTTGCTCCAATCGAAATTGTTGGGCGTCGAAGGGCAGATTGTAATCACGAAGGATATTGCGTTTGATGATATACATGACTTTGTTCAACTCTGCTTGGTTTGGAATGTGTCCTGAAATGATGGAATCAATGTTACTTATCAATGGCTTGGGATCACGCACCAAATCTTTCATCTCGTTGGGGTCATGTGAATGAGACTCAGTAACATCAACTGGTTGAGGTGCAGGCGCAGGCTGCACAGTGATGCGAGGAAATTCCCGCACACGGTCTGTCAACTTTGGTTCCTCAGGGGTCTCGGTGGGTTAGGAACAACAGCCCTCGGAGGGTCACATCGCTCAGCAGGGGCCACATTCCTACTACGTGGTGTAGGAACTGGCCGAGGGACAGGGCCTATTGGCACAGGAGTAAGGGGCCTATCAAACCGTCGTTGCACAGGGCCCGGTGGAGGTCCAGTAGGAGGCCTGGTAGCCTGGGGCTGAACTGGACCTGGTGTGACAGCAGTAGGGGGCCTGTTAACCCGAGGCCGAACTCGAACTAGTGTCGCCCGTGGGAGTGGGGGTAGGGGCGGAGGTGGTGGTGGCGGTGGTGGTGGTGTTACACCACGTGACCTCGACACACGTTTAGCACCAACAGAAGGCAAACTTATACCATGAGCTTTAGCATAAGCTCTAGTCACCACTCGAGCTCTTTCTGCAGGAAATGCACCCTCAATATCATCTGGGGAATCAACAACAATACCATCCTCACACAAGAAGGCAATTGGCCTTATCCGATCAAACACACCATCATCATCAGAGGGAGCTCTGGAAAGGAAATCACTGAGTACTAAATCCGAGCCTTTACGGAACGACAAGTCAAAATTATACTCTGACAATCGCTCCAAGAGTTTCTGCAATCTGGTGGTTGCAGGTTGTTTCTTCGAGTTGACAATGTGCACTAAAGCTGAATGGTCGACGTACGCAGAGAACACCTTCGACTTGAGGACATACTGAAATGCTGTTATGTTAATATAGAAACCAAACAACTCCAACTCACTGACAGTATACGACTTTGCTGCCGGAGGCAATCTCTTTGAGTAATATGCGATGACCAATTCCTTACCGTCAATCTCTTGGGTAAGGTAGGACCCTGTACCAATTCTGGAGGTATCAGAGTACAACCTGTATCTGCCAGTGCCACTTGGGGCTGAAAGAACAGGGGGTGAAATTAGCAGATTTTTCACATCCTCGAATGCCTCAGCATGAGTGTCTGTCCACACAAAGGGCTTGCCGTTTCTAGTTAATTCATGGAGGGGTTTCAGTAAAGTCTGTAAATTCGGAAGGTACATGCTGAGGTAGGTCACTGCACCTACAAACCTCTTGACTTGCCTAGGGGTGCGTGGAGTAGGCATCTTCCTAATCGCTTCACATTTGTCATTCATAGCCTGAATAGTGACCAATCCGTTCTCTGAGACGGACAAAATATTACCCATGTAAACGGCTCTGCGGCGAAACAGGTGACATTTACCAGGGGAAATCCTGAGTCCATGCTGGCTAAGTGCTTGAAAGAGAGCAGCGAGATGCTGCTTGTGTTCTGCCTTATTTCTACTGAAAACAATGATGTCATCATGTATGGCAATGACGAAATCATAAGAACCTTTAATCGTGGCTAAAACCTGGTCGATTTTCTGCTGATAAATTGCTGGACTTACATTCAGACCCATAGGTAAACGTTTGTAAAAGTACTGAGGGCCACCCTCGTAGGCCGAAATTCCGGTGAAGGACTGAGTCTGGGGTGAAAGGGGTAAACTGTGAAAGGCCGACTTTAAATCGATGACAGAGATGACACTAGCCTTAGAACGACCGATCCGAGACAATGCTGTTTGTAGTGACGTGTACGTCTGGTTGGCAACCTGAACTCTGGAATTCAAAAAACGAAAGTCTGAAACAACTCTCTTCTCAGTACTTAGCTTCTTACTAATTAGTAAAACTGGACTCGTGTAGGGAGTCTGACCTCTTTCTAGTACACCTAGCCTAACTAGTTTGTCCAATTCACGTTTAACAACTCGCTTGTTCTCCTCAGACAGAGGGTAAGGCCTTATGTGAAACGGAGTCGTATCATTCAGCTGTATATCTACTGAGAAGTTGGGGCAACTACCAAGCTCGCCATAAAGACTAAAGGCATCCCTGTTGGCTTCGATCAACTTGTAAACATCTTCACATTCATCTGGTTCTAACATTGAATTGTCAAGACTAATCTGATCACGGATAATCTGAGACTCACTCAACTGAGACAAAGGATTGTCAGGCGACAAGAATGGGTACTTAGCAATATTCTCCTTCTGCAAAGGTGACAAGTTAGTAGTCGTGTGGGCTGTGAAGTCCACTGGGTCACAAGCATGGACAAAATCTTCTAAGTCAGTGTAGGCCACTGGCTGACCTTTCTTGAAACACACAGTATGCTTTGTCGGATTTCTAACCTGAAGACATGCAACACCGCGATGCAACTTCACCAATGTTTCACTCGGACAATACTTAGTCAAGAATTTATTTGACTGCAATACTATCTCTGCATTCTTTAGAGTCTGGGGGATCTTACCCCTCAAGTATAGTAGCTTTACATTGTTGGGTCTCACCTGTAGTCCCGAGGAGCAAACCAGATCTTCTGAGGACGCACGATGCAACAGTGCGAGGTAAAATCAATCGATCCTCTCAATTCAGACAAGGTCTTGTTACCAATCAGTATGTCAGGACCCGACAGGTTCTCGGCCACAATAGCATACACCTGAAATCGATGACCTTGTATAGTAAGTGGAACATTGATGGCGGTCTTTGCATGCAGGAACTCCCCGTTCCCGATTCTAAACGTTATAGGCTCAATAGGGGCCTTGGGCAATCCGCTCAAAAAATTCGACCGTTTCACACATGATTCACTGATCAAAGTGCGCGTGGCACCACTATCAAATAAGAGTAACCAGCTCCGGAAGGGAGGTATCCCTTAGCATAATTCTTGGGGTCAAGCTGTAACGTAACTTCGTCTTCTGGACCAATATACCCAGACTTTGGTTCACTTACACCTTGTGCACCAAGAGAAAATTCGTCAGGGGTCGATGCAGTCTGGCGTTCTGCACGACCCGAGTCTATAAATTTTGATTACTGTACGGTGAAGGGGCTGAGGAAACCGGTGGCTAAAATTGCTGATATGCTGACGGAGGATTAAAGTTGGGTGGTTGATACTGGTTGTTTCCATAAGGTTGATACTGCTGGTTGTATGGATTGGGGTTTGGGCTACTGTAATTCTGATATGGCATGTAGGGGGGTTGTCTACTACTATGGTAAGGGCGATAACCTGGTGGCAACCTTCCATTATCAATCTCTCTCTACAAGGTACGGCACTGCCTGTACGTGTGCCCATAACGAGAACAAAAGTAACACTGCGGTGGAGGACGAAAATTGCTGGTATGTGGGCTCTTAGACCGATTACGTCCACCACGGTTACCATCACCCATATTTCTGAAGTTTGAACGGGCAGACGGCCGAAAAGGTGAGCTCGACCTACCACTACCAGGTGGAGGGTCTGGGCTGGACGAATGTGCAGCGTCGCCAGCAACCCTTAGTGCCTGCAGTTCCTGTTTAACATCTTTCAGTTGTGAGGCCAAGTCAGCCATATGAACGTCATCCGCAGCTGAAGCCTGAAACGAAACTTTAGGAGTAGAAGTATTACTAACAGGCTCATCAAAGAAACGCTGCGCTTGCTCAGCGAGCACTTCAGTTCGCGCGTCTGCGGGGGCAGACATAACAACTGCGATTGACAACGCTTTGGCAATGACTGCAAGAATTTATTGCGAATTTGAACGTCACCGTAACCAATGCGACGAGCAGCCATACGAATCTTCCCGAGGTGCTGCTCAGCGCTATCACCAGGCTGATATACAAGTTCATCAAACAGTTTTACGTTAGCGAAGTCCGAATGTGTTGCGCTAAATCGNATATTTTTCTAACTTTGGTAGGCCTACGGCAGGCAATGTCGAGTTTGGAGCGAGTCCCGGCCACCTGCGCCACACACTTTTAAGCATGGCGCACACGAGCGATTTTTCTAGGCGACTAGCCTTGCGACTACAGGAGCGACTAAACATATTTTTAGTTTTTTTAGTTTTTTTTGACTCGTTTGCGACAAATGCTTCACTGGGAGATCAGTGATGTCGCGGATGACATCACTGATCGACCTCAAAGGTAATTATCGCATGCGACCTAGTAGTCGCATCGGTAGTCGCTCGTGTGCGCCATGCTTTAGGGAACAACTAGTGCCCCACGCATACTATTTTACCCTGAAGTGAATCCCCACCTGATAGATTTTATAGTACTGGCGTATCCATGTCGAGTCCCCCACTTCCAAAATACTGCAGACTGGCGAGTTAGTGTCGAGTGCCTGAGGAGGGGGGGTCCGGGATTAACTTGATAGCTGCATTAGTGCCTGCAGTTCCTGTTTAACATCTTTCAGTTGTGAGGCCAAGTCAGCCATATGAACGTCATCCGCAGCTGAAGCCTGAAACGAAACTTTAGGAGTAGAAGTATTACTAACAGGCTCAACATCAAAGAAACGCTGCGCTTGCTCAGCGAGCACTTCAGTTCGCGCGTCTGCGGGGGCAGACATAACAACTGCCGATTGACAACGCTTTGGCAATGACTGCAAGAATTTATTGCGAATTTGAACGTCACCGTAACCAATGCGACGAGCAGCCATACGAATCTTCCCGAGGTGCTGCTCAGCGCTATCACCAGGCTGATATACAAGTTCATCAAACAGTTTTACGCCCTACGTTAGCGAAGTCCGAATGTGTTGCACTAAATCGGTGGAAGAAAGAGTCCTTCAAGTGAGCCAAGTCATTGAATTCACGATTTTCAATCCACAACTGGGCATCCTCGGTAAGTGTCAATTTGAACAGTTCCACAACATGAGCTAGAGCGTCACCATCCACGGGAGCATCCAATCGGTGAGCATGAAGATAGTTGGTGAACGAAAGCCAATGCGCCCTACACTTTTTGTGTGAAATCTCAGCACCACTGAACGGAGGTGGCAGAAAGTCAACAAGCCGTAACGGCTGCGCAGCAGGTGCAGCTGCCGGCGCTGGGGCTGGGGGCTCCATTGTCCAAAGTATAAACTGCCTACCACATACAACTTCTACCACTTCTGCAAAATACACTACGACATGTACATGATGTACATAATGATGTACAATAGTCAGTTCACCATGGGCGCAGCCATCTTTTGTTGTTTTCGTCGTTCCCGGTATACTGCTGCAAACGTTCCGTCCGGGCCGAGAGTTATCGTCCGAAATCCTGATGCACAAAAACGTCAAAAGTGGTCCAAATCCACGTTGGGCGTGTTGTGTTTGTGCTATGATCAAAGACCATCGCAAACGATCAGATACGAAGATACGTGTCAGGTTTATTTCTTGCTGAATCAATACAGAACTCATCTCTGACGACGACATGAATGTGCCTAGCACGGCGCCCAGCATGGTCTCTAACTGGTTCCGTCCCTGCGTGGGGGCTACACCTATGAACTGCACGGAGTTCCCTATACAACAATAGTATGCGTTAATCGGTCGGCCCGCGAAACTTGTTCCAATGCAAAATCGTTGAATATTCAGGTTCAGCGTAATTATTGATCAACCCGTCATCCGCGAGTGGTCCGATCAATTTCATTGGTGCTAGGCCTACTCGTCTGGATTCATTGCGTGAATGACCATCGTGTCACATTTCTTCGTTGTCCAAGGCCTACTCACAACAAGAAAGGCTATAGTGCACCAGCAGCAGAAAATTCATTTGAATTGACATTGTGTTGTGACATTGTGTTATATGTGACTCCTCGCATAACATAAAACTGTTTGGGTTCGGAGATTGTTTGGACTACTCGCAGGGTACTGACGGACGCCTCGTTCAACATGGGCCATTGAACCATCTTTTTTTGAAGATGGGGATTTGGCCTAGTGGTTAAGGCGTGTTGCCCCTTAGTGCTGGCGATTGATGATGCCTTATGCGAGGGTCCGTGGGTTCGAATCTGGTAGGAAGCAATGTCTTTCACCTTAGAAACCCGATTTCTATTTCACATTCTTTACTTGTATCTCCTTATATGTGACCCCTCGCATAACATAAAACTGTTCGGGTTCGGAGATTGTTTGGAATACTCGCAGGGTACTGACGGACGCCTCGTTTAACATTGAACCATCTTTTAACATTGAACCATCTTTTTTTGAAGATGAGGATTTGGCCTAGTGGTTAAGGCGTGTTGCCCCTTAGTGCTGGCGATTGATGCCTCATGCGAGGGTCCGTGGGTTCGAATCTGGTAGGAAGCAATGTCTTTCACCTTAGAAACCCGATTTCTATTTCACATTCGTGTTGTATGGAGAGATGCGTAATCAACCCAACTAGGGCTAGAACGCGGATATTCAACGATTTTCCATTCGAACAAGTTTCGCGGGCCGACCGATTAACGCATACTATACAGTATATGGCCACTATTATTAAGTGCTTTGTGCTATTTGTATATCTGAGTTTGGAGGTGGGGACAAATATAGAACTGTCAGAAACCAGAGGCGACATCGAGGCGGAATCGGATGTGTCACCACGAGAGTGAGAATTATTTATCCCCCATTCCTGAACGATCCCACAACTCCGACATCCCAGAAGTCCGACATCCCACAAGTCCGAAGTATCACAAGTCCGAAGTACCAAAGTCCGAAAGATACATGTACATGTACATGTATGTATTGTACGAACGAAAGTTTAACAATAATGGCCAATCTCATCGGGAATATCTCAAGTTCTCGGATTCGTCGAGAACTTGGCTTGTTTTCGGGGTCACCCCTTTGTGTCCCGGGTTTTATGTGCTCCGGGTTCTAGACGTCCCTGTCGGAAAGTTATGATTAAAGGGTTCTATGTGTGGGTGTTACAGGGCCAGCTGTGTTTTTTTCTTCCAGGCATTTTTTAGCCAGATGAAACTGTGTTTTAGCCAAATCCGTGTCATTTTAGCTTGTCATTTGAGACCATAAATTTAAAGTTGAGGGAAAAAAATAAACATGCATGAAATCTTAACTATATTCCAAATTCCATCCCGATACCGTACAGTATACTAGCCGAGGCCTCGAATTATGGACATGGCTCTTTAAAGCGGGTGATCCACCACTGTTGCGATTTTGGCTTGAGACGGGGTTGCGTTCCCTTGCGGTTACCTTATATGGCAATCGGAAGTCCATATAAGGTAACCGCAAGGGAACGCAACCCCGTCTCAAGCCAAAATCGCAACAGTGGATCACCCGCTTGAGGCCCCACAACTTCCCATTTCGCCAAATATGATGATAAGCCTCCACATGTACACGTCTCCTAGCCATAACAAAAAGCAAATGGACTGTGCCTAGGCCTACATGTATTTATGTTTTCTATATATTTTGTAAGGAGGGCCAAAAACGAAGTTGAGAAATTATGTAGGCCTAGTCCTCTATTTCCACTTTGTCACTTCACGTCATATCAAAGGGCTACTTCTGGAGGCTGGCCAAGAACCTAAACCTTTAGTTAATGGTTTTTCAGGTAGCTACTACTTGTTTTTTTCACTTCATCAAAAAGTACGGAAAATTAAAGACACGGTCATTTGAAGTCGTTGGAAGGGCAGTCACCAACAGCATTGCCATTTTCCCGCCTTTTATTATAATGAGATTTGATGATGTCATTGGTGTTGTTTGCTGATGATGATAACATTGATTTCAAGTAACTCCCAATGATAACCCCTTAATGTCGGACTTATGGGATGTCGGATTTATGGCACTTCGTACTTATGACTCCTTTGTCTGAATGTCGGACTTGTGGGATGTCGGACTTAGGGTACTTCGTACTTGTACATTTTTAAAATGATTTTTCCATTGTCGGACTTATGATACTTCGGACGTATGGGATGTCGGACTTGTGGGATGTCGGACTTATGGGGGGACACCTTCTGAACTACCAACATTATCCAACACAGGATGTCAAATCATTTTGAATACTAGTTAATCCAAAGTGAGATGACATCATGTGGTCACGTGATGTCGAAGTTCTTTCTCACTCTTGAAAAAATAGAAACTTTGAAATCTTGAAAAATACAATTTTTGAGATCTGCGACCTAGACAGGAAATCAGTTTGTTCACAAATACCAAGTACCCTGACAAGCCAGCTCTGTTAACTTTCACACCGTTCCTTCATATGTTACTTCGATTAATCCTTTGATGTTTCCCTTGTAAACACAGTTCTCTGCCCCTTTGCGTAGCAGATCTTGTTTATATATTTGCCTTCCTGTCATTGTTTTCTGCCTTATATACCATGCAACCAATGTTTTCCATCAGACCTGATGAAGACCTAGTAGGGGTCAAAAGCTCGTCTTAATAATACAAAATTAATCATGAAAAATGTGTTTTGAAATTTCTTCATTATTTTCACAAATATACCACTAACTCCTTCTCACGGTCATTGACTGAGTTTATGCCATGGATTAATTTTGGTTGATGATCAGATAAAATACTTTGGTGTGTTCAGCTATATTATCTGTACTGATTCTTCATCATTTACCATGAGAGTCACAGTTTTACCTTACGACAGAGGTAAGCACAATGTCCCTGGACATTTCATTTTGACAACCTGTCAAGTAGACCGAACACTGTCCTGATTAAAAATACTAGGACAGACGCAAGCAAATGCATAAAACCATCATGGGGCCCGCTGGTCTATATTTAGCTCGGCGTCGGTCTTTTGCTCTTGGAGCTGTAGAATGACGTCACTAGCCGGGAATCCGGCTCAGATCATTTTTGCTTTCACAGGTGTTATATCTGCCAGTGTTTCTGTGGGTGAGTGTGTTCCCCTTATTGTTAGGGAAACGCTGGCAGATAGATCGGCATGTTTCTCTCTGTGTCCTCTATTGTCAAGTCGCCGCTTATTCCGTCACACAATAGGAGGGGAACACTCACAGATGGGGAACATTGGCAGATGTTACCCCGGTCTTCGAATGCAAGCTGCCCAGAAGACCGGATACCAGTCTACCTGTCAAGATCGTGCGATAGTGTGTGAAGTATCGTACTTCCTATCACATGCATATAGACATTGTTCAGTATATAAGAGATAATGAATGTACATGTATATGTTCAGTTATCTTTTAATGTATTCATAGAGTATATACAGGTTTAGCTCTTCTAGGAAGATAAAAAACCGCCAAGAACCACCAAAATTGTTGTTATACCAGTACAGCATATACTATCATGTGATGCTTGACGCCGTCATTATTTACATGTACTCAGGCCTGAATTTGTTACACAGCAATGTCTATGTAATCTACTACAATTCGACAAAAAGTAAATATTTTTCTACAAAGCCGATGACAAGCATGAACGTAGCAGCTAGAATAGTTGGAGAATATAATCGCTATATTTTGATGAATACCTGACGTAAATTTTCTGTCAACAGCAGACACCAGTTGTTGCTGTTCCACAGCAGTGGCCGTTATCAGCGGAGGTGCATAACATCAGCAAATGTATCCGCTGATCACTCTTTGAAATACTATTCGTTTGCTAAATACATAATTACATGTGCAGTAAAAATCTTTCCAAAACATCACATTCACCATGTAGATTATTCTCTTTACAAAATGGTCGACAAGGGATTTTTTGTCGTGGTTGAACCGATACGAAAAATATTTTCTTACCGCCTAAAAATTAGGAGTAGGATGAGGAATAGTGATTATCGTCTCCAGATACATGAATGCTCAAAATGGGATATCAATGGAGATTTTCTTATCGTTTGTCCACAACCTGACCATCTGAACCGTATTTGTCTCATGAGATTCTTACATTCGCGAGAATTTAAGGAACACTACCTCACCGTAATTGGTGACATGTCTTTCTTATTTAACGTCTTCGTCCTCGACTCAAAGACTCTGGTAATTGATCATTCCATATACCTTCTGGTTAGACACAAAAATTCATCATCCACGGTGGATTCGCTATCCTTCCAAGTGGAAATAGATGAAAAGGTTGATTATTATCACCAGCTGTTTATTGACAAGCGTAGAACATTTGGCCTAGGTTGTCTGATCAACCTATTCTGAAGATATATCCAGAATGCCATGATCATTGTTCAGCAATTCAAAGTTGCATGTCCAAAAAGAAGTAGTAAACAGTTAGCTTTGTATTTGTGCACATCTATGCCAAATACTATAGTGCGTATTAAAACGTCATTATCTTTTGATTGAGTTGTGCCAGGGGAGCAACTCCGATGTGTTTATTGTCGTTTGCTTGATTTTCGAATAGAAGCAATGCTGAATCTGTCAGTATGTGAAATATAAGGACATGACTGAGGAAGTGTATGGAAGTGGATGAGGAAGTGTAGGCCTATGACGGTCGGTAAACAGGCCGTCATTCAAGTCAGAATTTACGCTACACCAGCAGCAGCTACACCAGCAACTTAACGATACGTTGGGTAGTAGATTTATGTAAATAGCTAAAAAAGAGCAGGCCGACCATTACTTTTATGAAATTTCAAATTCATACCATTTCTATTAGCCGGATATGAACCAGAATCTGTGTCTAGTTTTCGAAATATTTGCACGCGAACATAACCCTTATCATCCACGTGAGTAGTTCTGCCTAATAGAGAGTTCAAGAAATCAAACGATGAACGTTAACTTTTACGACAATGTTATTTTTCATACTGCGAATTCACCAGATCATATATTGCATTATCGTTTGATTTCTTAAACGCCCTATTGACAGATCTCTAACGTAAACCTACTAATCATTCTTTACTCGTTATTGAATAATTGTCATAACTTCAAGTTTGTCTCTCCAATAAGACGAATCCGAACTTTCCAATCTAATACATATAAAGCAAATTCGCCCGGTCTTTGTCACGAATGTTCTCTGCAACCGCTGCTTGGAGGGAGCTGAGCAATACCTTATTCGATTGCTCTTGATACAAGGAGTGATCTTTTCAAGGTTAAAATTTTAAAATCGGCCAACCTATGCTTTAAGAAGCGTTTTTCAGTCAAATTGCATCAAATTCAAAAGCAATGACGTCACAAACGTTTTGTGACGTCATGCATGTCATCACCGTTGCCGTCTGAAATCTGCATGACGTCATCACGTCACTGAGGTACGTCCGCAGCTGGGCTAAATGTCCACAGAGTACACCGGGCCATATCTTATACAATAACACAAACCCGGTTTACCGGGTACTAAAAGCTAGTGGTATATAACAATAAAGTGTTCACCTCCTCCAATATTGATTTGTGTCTGTATGAATGTGGGTATCCCTTAGCAAACTTTCGCTAAAAGTTCAGTGAGACCACTCCGGACTAACTGTATGCTATTGTGCAGCTTGTATGTATAATCATTTGGCACAGAATTACAATGAAAGAGCTTTTTATTTCATGAAAAAATTCCAACCGGTTAGAAAGTTATGGTGGATTTTGTGAATGACTCAGCTAAAATCAGAATGGTATAGGACTGCCTCATTAAAGCGCGACTATATGCGTTAGCTGACTCTTTCTCCCTCCACACCTCGATATGACTGGTCCCCTGTCCAGCCGTATATAGCCAGTGATGACAGCGAGGCTTGACTGATACTAATCATGGCAGCCACAGCTTCACCACTTGACAAGTTCAACGTGGTGTTATAGCGTGAATAACCCTTCATCAGGTAAGGTACACATGCTTCAACTCATTCGTTTGTGTGTAAGAACACACAGAATACCTAATTGGTGACTTACATCATTCAAATCGATAGATTTGAACAGTCTTGTCGAGCATGCATTGACAAGATCATGATCAACCTCACCACCATGAATTAGCTCTGTGTGTAAATGGTGTACATCGACCGTATATATAATGCTATGAACGAGGTCACCGTAAATGAGATGCACTACGACGGCGTCACGAAATTTAGTTTTGGATGCATAGCGTGGCGCTTTAAGTGATGTCACACTAGGGAATTTGCATAATAACATGTCGTTTCCCTAATTAGAGCGGTCAAGTAACCAAACTAAGCAATGTATGTGATGGGAACTTCAACAAAATGCAATTATCGTGCAGAAACCATGCATCCAGCGTGCTCTGGGTGGGTCAAATTGGAATGAATTTTCCCTAGTAATATGTCACCAATACATTAGCATATTTACATTCTTGAAGTCGTTCACAGTACGGTTTTTAGCCCAATGATTTTGACGGACAAAATCCTTGATATCTCGCTTACTAGTAAACATATACTACTCAAAAAAAGTTAAAGTCCTTATTTTAAATCTAATAACAATAAACGTATTAGATGCATTGAAGTTCATCTCTGATGAAACAACCGTGATTTTAAAAATATTCAGTAGCGATTTCTCGAGTTTGAGCATTTTGCACACTTCAAATTGGTCGTATGCCAAAAACAAAACGTGCGCAAATCATTTCGGTAATCTTCGGTAATCCTCGGCAGTGACGTATTACTAGGGAGACGCGCCACCTTTGAACATGTTGATGATGAAGGCTAGGACAAGTAGGCCTACAGCTCACCAAGCGTAATGCCTAATTATTGCGTGGTTGGTGGCTGCAAGAATGCCACTGACCGGCAGAATGGTATTACAACATTTGCTTTCCCCAAAGATAAAACTATAAGGAGACAGTGGGTGAAATTTGTTCAGAGAACACGGAATAATTTCACAGAGCCTGGGCCCGGGAATGTTTCGAGCGTGATATGCTGCCGTCACTTCACAGAGGACTGTTTTGTCGACATTCCATCGTTAGTTTGCGCTGCTGGGGCGAATTACCATACTAAAAAGTAAGTTTAAAATATTTTTTAAACAAATTGTATACCTAGAGTATCGTCCCTGTGGGAGAACATGCGTAATTAGCCTGGGCTTAGGCATATCAGTCATGGTTTACAGTAGTCGTCGTCCGGCATTGTCACGCTGCACTGCAGTGCAGTGCATGTGCAGTGTAGTGTATATAGACCTACTGTGTGTGTGTGATGGTGGGCATACGGATAGGTGCATGGACATAACCAGTGTGGTAGTAACGTTAGCTGGCTATTGGCTAGTGTATCGCACTTCACTTGACTTGACAACTATAAAGGCCTAGGCCTAGGGCCGGCCCTAGGCCCCTGCCTAGTCCGCCTACCGGTAGTATTGAGCATCACATGTCAAGGGCAAGTTAACATTACAAAAGGTAGGTGGGAGGCCTAGGCCCTGCCTATCCCCATAAAAAAGAGAGCAAATAGGCCTGTAGCTGTAGGCCTAGGTCAGGCCTAAAATTAGAAGATGAGGACGTCCTTCCTCGACACCTGGTGTAGCAGCAGAGAGGAATGAGTGCTCATCTTCTTATTCTATTTTTGCTTCCTCTTTGCTCTCTTTTTATAGGGCCAAGGCCTACCACCTTTTGTAATCTTAATAATATCTTTCCCTCGACATGCTCAGTACTGTAGATGGTGGAGCCTAGATGGTCAACCTATGTTTTGCTGGTTCAAATTAACAAAATTGTTAGGCCCCCAATGCTTTTTTATTTTCAGACACCCATGGAAAAAACCATATGCCATCCCTACCATACCTTATCCGGGAGTAAGTGACAGCCATGGCTTATCTGTTGGTCAAGCAAATGGATCATGTGAAAGGCAAGAAAGTCAGTCACGTGGAGCAGCCAAAAAACGTGAAAGAAAAAGGGTACTTGTTTATAAATTCGGATACCGGTACTGTTAAAATGGCATGCACTGCATCTGAGTGGCATTGCAATGCGGGTTTCTTGGTTGAAGATTTCTACTTCTAACATTTTCTCTTTGAACCCCCCCCCCCCCCATCAGAAATGGGAAAGGGGATTAAGCACATAAGGAAACTCAGTCGTTGGTTGTGTTCCTCACTTCATCATTTACAGCAAGGTACTGTATGAGTGTGGACAGTACCTTCCACCATATTGCAAACTTACCCTTAAATTGGAGATGACCCATGTGTAATGTAATGTTTGTGGTCCTTTCAATTCCTTGCATATCATGTAGTTGTTGAGATGTACATTGTATATTTTATTTTTCAGCTTGAAGAAGCGATGGCTTGCAACACTGAGTCACTTGAGAAGACTGCCACACAACTTGAAGATGACGATGACTCTACTGACATGACCTCACCGGATGTACCATCATCAACAAGTCCTCCAGAACGGCTAGCCCACTTGCAAAGGTCGAAAAGTAAGTGCCTCACTGCCTGGACATTTTTCAAAATACTGAACAGGTGTTTTATGGTCTTATAAGTCAATAGATCAGTGCTTCATCTATGAATTAAGACCGTTGACCTTTGATAAATGGGGAGGTATGATGCTGCAAGTACCTGTTATCTTTATCAGCTATCAGCCAGTATTCACCTTGTTTGTAAAATGTAGGACTTTCCATAAGGCGTATGTAATGTGCTCATTTACCTTTCCAGTGACTGTTATTAGTATCCCCAGTATTGAGAAGGTGGACAAGGCAACACATTGTTACGTTGAGAAGATCGCCAAGTCGACACAGTGTCATGTACCGTATAGGTCTAAAGGAACTCAGTGTGCTTTGTTGACACAGGAAGTCATCAGCAGTCCTCCAAATTTGCCTGCTCCCATCTCGGGTCCTCCAAATTTGACACAGGAAGTCATCAGCAGTCCTCCAAATTTGCCTGCTCCCATCTCGGGTCCTCCAAATTTGACACAGGAAGTCATCAGCAGTCCTCCAAATTTGCCTGCTCCCATCCCGGGTCCTCCAAATTCGCCTACTTCCATCCCCATTCTACCTAAAGCAGCATCTACACCAACTTCCAATTTAAAAAGAAAACTCATTTCCAAAGAGGACTTGGTGGGGCCTTCTACGAAACATTCCGTTTCCTTTGCGGATAACGAGGAACAGGACCCCACATGGAATCCCGAAATGTCAATGGAGAGTGACGAGATTCATCTAACACCAGCTACCAGGTAAGTTCCAGCTTTATTAGCACGAATGTCATTGTTTATAATTACTGTTTCCGCCAGAAATTTTTTTCAGGGTACTAATTTCTTCAAAATCAGCAAAATCCCCATTAAATTATAGAAAATGGCGCTTTTCTGTTCCTTTGAGGGTACTACCATCAGACCATAGTACCCTTAGTACCCTCTGGCGGAAACACTGAGGTGTTGATGCTTGTGCATGGGGAATCTTATGAAGTGCTTTGGCATCTGCCAAACTCCTCGAGTCACGGATACCTGAAACTTCTTCACCTACTCAATGAGTGCGCCACTTCTGTATAAACTAGGTAACACAGGTTATGTATTTTTAGCTCACCGGGGTGAGCTATTACGATGGTGCAGCGTCCGTCGTCGGCGTCCGTCGTCGTCGTTGTCCGTTAGCAGGGCACGTTTCGTAACCGCTGGAGCTATTGATCTGAAACTTGGTACATATATACCCCTAGGTCAGATGACCCACGACACCAAGTTTCGGTCTGATTCGACTCTCAGTTTGGCCACCAGGTGGCGAAAACCAACAACACAAAAAGTGCAATAACTCCCGAACTAATGACTAGATCATCTTCAAATTTTTATCATAGGTGTAGCTGATAAGGATACATAAGATATGTAACGGGTTTTTGATTTGACCTACTTTTCAAGGTCACAGAGGTCAAAGTTCGACAAAAGTGACGAACCTGCCACAGTTTGTCATTATTTCACCGAGCAACTTCATATCTTGCATAAACATGCATTGGAGGGGTACCTTAAAAAATACCAAGTTTCGGCCCGATTGGACATCCAGTATGGCCGCCAGGTGGCGTAACCTGAAAATCAATTAAGTGCTATTACTCGGGAACGGCTTGATGCAGAGTGCTCAAATTTGATATTTACCTCCCTCTAGATGACCTTTACGTGAAAGTAAAATTTCGGCCTGATTTGACTTCAAACATGGCCACCAGGTGGCGTAACCCAAAAATCATCGAAGTGCTGTAACTCAGGAACGACTTGACCCAAACCACTCCAATGTGCTATGTGGCCCTCTGCAGATGACCTTTATGTGCATGTGAAGTTCCAGCCCGATCGAACATCCAATATGGCCACCAGGTGGCGTAACCCAAAAATCATCAAAGTCCTACCTGGGAATGACTTGACCCAGATTGTTCATAACTGATATTATGTACCTCCCTCTGTCATTAGACTATTATGTCCAACCCGGTGAGCACATGGTCCATGGACCATTTCATTTCATCATTCCTTTCCAGTGAGACCAAGGTTAGACCCCAGACAATGTATGCTGTCTCGGAGATGAAACTGTTGGATCTATTTAGCATATGTCGGCTTTGTGGCTACTTCGGAGCTGAGGGAGTGGTTTCATCTACTGATGGTTCCATGATTACCATTACACAGTCGTGCATATCGTGCGGTGGTGATTGGAAGTGGCAGAGTCAAGGAAAGATTGGTGCATACGCTTCTGGTAATATATTGTTATCAGCAGCAATTCTTGCTGCTGGTGCTATTGCGAGCAAGGTATTGAAGGTGCTCGACTTCTGGGGAGTTCAGGGGATTTCCATGTCGACCTACTTTCGCCATCAAAGAAGATACTTGAACCAGGCCATTCATAATGTTTGGGAAGAGGAGTCAATTAATGCTATGGCAGCACTGGATGATGTGGCGAATCTCAGTGGAGATGCCAGATGTGACTCACCTGGTCATTGCGCAAAGTACGGATCTTACAGCCTACACGATACTGACCACAATGTCATCGTCATGACACATCTAGTTCAGGTAAGTGAAATAAACCTGCACGCAAACAACTTTATGAGCTTTGGTGAGAAGAGGAACAGGGCGATTGTGTCTCTGAAAGTGTTAGGTTCACATGGGCATGCCAGTAAAGTGAATGAGATAAGTCCAGAGAAAGTTCTCAGTTACCATCACCTCTTTTGACATGAGAATACAGTGTAGCATGTTTCCATGTTCTTTGCAGTCCACCGAGGTAAAGAATTCCTATCACATGGAATTAGAAGGCTTGACCCGTTGCATTGATGAAATTCTGGCGTATCTACCACACTTGAAAATCAGGTTGACCACTGACGGCCACAAGTCGGTTGAGAAATGGTTACGAGAAAACCACGCAGACACTATTACCCACTTCTTTGACACATGGCATGTTGCCAAGGGTATGTTCAGATGTACACCCAGTGAAAGTTAATGATAATAATTTTTTTAAAGGAAATTGGAGTACATGTAGTTTCACCTCTGTGATCATGAGTCAATAGACCTTTTTACATGGTGATGGTTCAAATTGGACTACCATCTATCTAGCTAATGGGCATTGTGTAAAAAGGCCTAATGTTGTGGATGAAAAAGAGTTGGTAAATAGTACACTAAACCGTTTTTGTCATATTTTCTTGAATTCACAGCATGTACATTGCACCCTTACTTTTCAGGTCTACGGAAGAAGCCTATATCTCAACCACACCTCATTCTGCTTCATCATGGTATCCGATGATATACAGAAAGTCAACTTCCAACATCTTACAAATTTTCGACCCCAACCAGGGTATTCCTCAGGCATTTTCTAGTACAAGACTCCTGAAAACTTGCAAGATTTTGGAAGTTGACTTCCTGTATATCATCATGTTGTGTGTCAATTTTTGTGGTTCCTCTTTCTTTGGATCATCATGGTATCCAGTGCTAATTACCATATGGTGTGTGAAGTAGTGGCAGATGTGAATCCTGCATGCAGTCCTGTCTCCGGACATCGTGCCCCCCCCCCCTCCCGAGTTCATGAACCCAATGACGTGCATCCCGTCTAATGACAGAATGGGCCTTCATGAAGATGCTGAAAGAGCTCTTAATAGGGTACAGGAAGAAATCAGAAATATAATTGAAATCTGACATTAGTTAATATTATTCTTATTTTATTCTTATTTCAAGTTTTACAATCATCAACCAACGTATGACACTACAAATTTTCAAAATGCATGTGCAAAGACTGTCAACACACAGGATGATAAAACAAGCATTGCAGCAACAATGTCGGTCTATTCCACAGGTAGAAATCCCACAAATTCAAAATTGTCCTCCAAACCTGGTGGGGGGAAGAATGCACGAATTATGCACACGATACAGGATGGAATGACCACACGAATCTCTCTTCCAAGATAGCCATATGCCCATCTCACAGCCTGGCGATAGGCAATGTGTCTTAACTTCTTGTGGGGCGGTCNATGTTCCACTGCGCATACAATTATACGCATACCATGGATGTGGCGATTTCCATGGTTTGCAAACCATGAGTTTTGCACTAATCATGGTTTCCCAAACCATGCTTTTGCGGATTATTATGGTTTGCAAAGCATGATTTTTGCAATTTGCAATGTTTACAATCCATGATGCGTTCACATTATTACGATTTGAAAACAAATAATTTTGCCGATTTTATGGTTTTGTATATCATTTTCATGGTTTGCAAACCATGAAATTGCATGAACTTCATGGTTTGAAAGTAAGTTATGTTTTCAAAACCATGAATTTGTGCCGGAAAGTTTCATGGGAATGAAACCATGTTTAATATAAATTCTGGTTTGATTAATAATTTCATGGTTTTATGTATAACTTTATTGGATGAAATAAGTCAAAATACGTACATTTATGGTTTGAAACAATGACATTATTTCCAAATAATTTTGGAAACAATTAAATTCCCACATGGCGCCTCATAATGACGTGCATCCCGTCTAATGACAGAATGGGCCTTCATGAAGATGCTGAAAGAGCTCTTAATAGGGTACAGGAAGAAATCAGAAATATAATTGAAATCTGACATTAGTTAATATTATTCTTATTTTATTATTCTTATTTCAAGTTTTACAATCATCAACCAACGTATGACACTACAAATTTTCAAAATGCATGTGCAAAGACTGTCAACACACAGGATGATAAAACAAGCATTGCAGCAACAATGTCGGTCTATTCCACAGGTAGAAATCCCACAAATTCAAAATTGTCCTCCAAACCTGGTGGGGGGAAGAATGCACGAATTATGCACACGATACAGGATGGAATGACCACACGAATCTCTCTTCCAAGATAGCCATATGCCCATCTCACAGCCTGGCGATAGGCAATGTGTCTTAACTTCTTGTGGGGCGGTCCGTTGTATGCCCGCCTCCCATATTGCTGTTTGTATTGCAACCAAGCAATGTCCAAAACAGTTGAATTCAAACAGGCAGCATTAAAGTCCGGATGTTGGGTGAAGCATATCCCTGGATGACCCTCCATCTTCACACTAAATTCCTGAACCTGTCTACAGCATACACACTCCTCTGCTGTATGCATCACCTGACAGTTGCCACAAGAGCACCTGAACAAAAATCATTGGCTGTAGAAACAAAGCAGGGAGGTATTTGAGGTTAAATATAAAAGTAGGCCTTACCTAACCTAAAGGGGCCCAATGCCTATAAAGGTCTGCAATAGGCCTACACTGACAAACATACAACAAGGCATCAGAGAAGCTGTGTCCCCCGCAGGTGTGCTATTTTTGATGCGGGGGCATATTGAAGGCACCAACTATGTAGCTAGGCCTATGGATACTTTTGGTAGGCCTAGCGATATTCAACAATATGATGTAGGCCTACTGTAGTTGTGCATGTGTGGGTGGCATGCAGATCAGTGTAGCTCCACGGCGGTGTGTGCGTCTGACATCGCTGGGCCTATTTTATGCCAGCACAGGGTATGTAGAGACTGCTGTGGAAGAGCAGAAAACAAACCCGGTGTGGAATATGTCACCAAATGTTCTGCAAAGTACACCAGTTGTAACTCTAAGTAGGCCTAGTGGCATTTTTCCAATCCTGAAAGAGGTCAATAAATAGTTTGCAGCGAAGATTTCTGCACTTCACCCTAGAAAAGTGACTTTTATTCAGTTCAGAAGGTGCATGACGCATGACATGTCATGATGTGACTGACATGACTGACAATGACTGAGCACTGCTGAGTCAATGTGGAAAATGATGTGAGACGACTGGTTTACGGCAAATCGCGACATTGCAATTTGGTTGTCGTTCTGTCTTCGTTGGAAGTTAAAAGTCTAAGAAAAACACTGGTAGGCCTAATGTTTTCATTTATTGTTCTGTTTACAGTTGAACTATTGATGCAGAGATTATATTTAATTAAGGTCACATTCTTTGCTAAATCGACGAACAAATCTGGAGCGTGACCTCGTTTCCAGGCGGCATGTTGTGTATGATGAGTACATTGCACGCTGTGTAAGTGATAACCATATATCGAGGTTGGTGTTAGTGGACGACGGACGAGACCCGTTTGTATGTCCCCTGCAGTCTGTCGACTGCGGGGGACAATAAAGACTACCAAGAAGAGGCCCAACTTCGGCTCAGGCGCACCATAAAACTAGGGCTAGGCCTAACATGACTTTAGCTGTTTAGGCGTAGGGGCCTAGGCCTAGACCGCCTAGGCTAACCTGGGCCTAAGGCCGTAAGGGGCTAGCTACATGTAAGCTAAAAAGTCACGGCGTTTTGGGGGCGTAGAATAGCGAAAATGGGCGTGGCAAGGCAAGGGAGGCAGCAACATCAGCAGCTATTATTGAAAATACCGGTGGTGAGGCATCAAAATAATATTTGATACCTATTTGATATGCACGTAGTCGTAGGCCACCTAGGCCTAGACTATACAGTCATGCATGCATGACATTGACAGTGCACTCACCAATTCGCAAGCACAGTGTGGTCAACCTGCTCAATCTCGCCAACAATCACTGCTTCTTCTTCCTCATCTGGCAGTGGCTCAGGCTCGAACATGTACGGCTGAATCGTACCGTCGTCAACTGTCTCGTCGGTGTTCTTACACGAATTATCACATTCTTCATCCTGGTCGGCGCCTAGTAATACGTCACTTCCTTTCCCGACGGGCTAATTAGGACACTGACCTAGATTAATTGTTTTTTCGGAAACGGCCAGGGAGCGATGATTAAAAGCAGGATTTTGGGGTGAATAAAGGTAACTTTTTAAAAATTTTAATGCGCATTTTTAAATAATGGCCAGTTTATTATCAGAATCGATTAGGATATCGAAGAATTGAGACTCGCTTAAAATAAGGACTTTAGGACCACTTTCTCAAAACTCATAACTCTATTTCACGCATTGCTTCAGAACACGTTATGCAACAACTGAAACCTACCACATATGTAAATAATCTCAGTGTGTTTGAGGTCATTCAGGACAGTTACATCATACCATTTTCAGGTGTAAAAACTGTTATATGAAATAGTTGTGCACAAAGTAGCCGTGGTTACACCTGTTTGAAAAAGCCCTGACTTTTCGAAGCCCGGGCTTTTTGAGCATGTACGCGGCTTTACTTAGACATGGCGATTCATAGGTGTACACGCAAAAAGCCCGTGCTCAGCACGGGCTGAGCCCGGACTTTTATGTAGTGTAAACAAGGTAAATAACAAGTGGCCCTTAACTTTTTTTGAGTAGTGTACTTTCATGAAACTAACAGCAAAATGTAGTTCTGTCCGAACGCTGTAGCCTACAAAGCTGAAAAAGAATGAGAATTTACTTTTGTGGTGCACATAGGACTTTAACAATTTTCTTCGTGTTAGAACGTTAAGTACACAGAGTGTCAAACTGCAAAAATAATTGGTGAGTACCCAACACATGAATCTACTGTACACTATCACAAGAGACAAAAGGCTGTAATCGTTGTATCCCAAAGTGGCTCGATTTTTATTTTACCATGGTACGTGTTTGTATTTCAAAGGAATGAAACTACTCATAATTATGATCTAAAGTATAATTTCAATATAAAATGTGGTGCGAAGACCTTGCTAACATTTATTGCTGGAGATTATAAAGATGACGTTGTTGGTGTTTGCACACGAGTTGGAAGGTCAAGGACATTAGTATCTAATGATGCCGTGCGAGAGATTAAAGCTTATGTATTCGATATCAGGGGTGAACAAAAACGGGAGATACTTCTACCGTACAAGGAGTTAGATCGGCGTCTAAATAACAGTAATCAGGTATTCAAATACCTACAGTTCATGATGTGTGGTGAAAACGTTTTGTTGGTTCATACATGTCATAGCAGGAAAGAAACAATAGGTGGTTACATCAAACAGATTTCTTCCATTAGTTTTTATAAATTACGTCGCAAACATTTTACTTTCGAACTTGATTATATCAGAACGCTGACCGATCCGGCTGCAATTAAAATAAAATATGTGCTTGCAGAGAGAGTAAATTCGTCAGCTGGTAGAATAAATGTAATATTCTTGGATCCTCGCAGGATGCAATTTTTCTGTGATAAAAATCACAATTTTTATTCAGTAGCTATCGCTCGTTCGTATGTTGTAATGAGTCGGTTTTCCGTCGACCAGGGATATAGCGGTAAAACGCAACATATTTATCTGGTTTCTCGAAATAGATATTGTATGAATGTCGGCGAAGGAGATCTCATTCAACTTTTTGGTAGTAACATATTATCGGTGTCGAAAAGTGCAGAGATAGAGACGTCATTTGGAGGGCATCTGCCAGGAATTGATATTGAAGAATTTCGTGATGTGAAGTTGTGCAAGTTTGAGTTGAATCAGCGTATTTGTGGTGTACGTTTGAATAATCGGAAAGTGCACTATCTTCGTGTTCTGATGTCGTTTAGTTCGAGGTGCCACCTATTTCTTGATGAAGATGACCAACTGATAGGTTGGCCAAGAAGATCATCCAGCAAGTCAAATCTGATCGCCAAAGTCTGCTACAGAGAAACTTGATGGTAACTAGAACTGAGAATTCACTGAAAGTGAATTCCATGACCACACCACAAACGTTTTTGCCAGAAGCTGGTTTGTTATGTTGACGTAAGATGGCGGTGTTCGAATGCTGTATATACGATGAACTGGCGAACGATCGATCAGGATGTAGGCCTACACAGGCACGACGTCGTGCCATGCATAGGTCTCGTGTACCAGGCACGGTCCCATTTTATTTATAGACTACGGCGATCCCGATTTATTTAGCTGAAAAAGTTCGTTATCTCAGCCAAAATTGAATGAAAGTGAACAGGAATCTTTTCATCGCGGGAGAACAATTAGATCTTTGGACTGTGCAAGTCAGATTTGACGTGCATGACCTAGTTTGACCGAAAACGTGGAGGAAAGGAATGTGGTAGAGAACAATTTTGTGTCATGCGAGAACAATACTGACCACACCACTGAGTGGTGGTGTGGTCATAATTATCTGACGTCTTATGTCGGATTTGACGCGTATTTGCACCAAAGCTCGGCGCACACTGATCAAACATGACTGCTTCCTTCAACGGTGCCACAAATCGTAGGGCCGCAAGCGCAGTATGCCGAGCAGGGCCTCAACCTTCGAATCGCTGTTTTGCGGGACGAAATATATCGGCTGGATAAAAAAAATCGCCCCGAACTTCAAACTCTGATTTTTCAAAAACTACATGTATCATTAGTCAATGACATTTAGTTTCCATATTTCAAGGCACGATACCTTGGTATTACGACAATGACACCAAGTATAAAATTTTGGTAAAATAAAATTGCCGGTGTAACAGAGGAGAACATCCTTGAAATGGAGATCCGCCATACAACAGCCTGCTATTTGATGATTCAGATGGTCATGGATACATCAGCACAGCTTGAAATACACTCACTGGCCATAAGTATTGCAACATAGGTTTTTTTCTAGATTTCTCTCATGCCTTTACTGCTTTTACATCAATTTTCAAATATACTGTGGTGTCGGAGTTATGCCGGATTCGACTCCATATCGCCCCCACTCCGGCATAACTCCGACACCACAGTATATAGGGGACCTATGGCAAAACATGCTGTTGCCCATACCGACTGAAAAATCTCACTTTTGATGAAAATATCAAGCCATGAAAAAGAAATATCAAAACATGAAAATGACAAAATCTTCATGTGATACAGGATCATTCTTTCCTTTTCACGATGATGAAGCCTGATGATGAGCAAGAAAAAAAATTGAAAAATATCAACTGCGAACAAAGATATTTGATATTATCGAAAATTATTACAAACTGAAAAAATGATATTTTGCTGCTGATGTAAAGCTGACATCCCATGTGTCCCACCATGCCAGTTTCATCCAATGAAAAGCCACAGTTATCAAAAAAATTTAACTTTTCTCAAAAAACCTCGATTTTTGACAAAATTGGACATTTTGATATTCTGATATTTCCGTGATATATTCACTTTTCCTTAAAACTTTTCGAACCAACAGGCTTAGTACACCTCAAAGTATCACATCCACACTTGAAAATCAAAGACTGATGACTGACTACCGAGAAATTAAGAAAAAAACTATGTTGCAATACTTGTGGCCAGTGATATAATACAACTATTAGGACAGCTTATGCTACTGCATAGTCATAACTGACTCCCGAGGTATGTTAAAGCGCCAGGTCAATGTCGAGGCGGTAACGTTAATGAAAAAATATAGGCTTACGGCAGCCGGATACGCTACACGTGATGATAGGGCCGAGTTCTCCAACAAACCAGGACAGGAATCATTTCCTTACCTACATGTTTTCTGTAGGAATTGACATCCTGTTAGATCTACATGTAATATGAGCCCATACTTCCCCATTCGTCTTCAGTTCCATGCGGAAAACTCAAATGAACACACCGACAATCATGTTCAATACTGACCATCGAAAGGGATTGACGGCGACTCGCATAAATCAGACTCCAAGCCAGACAATCATTTACGTCCGAATCGTGGCCAAAATCGGAAGTCCGCAGGACAATCATTTATGGCAACAACTTGTAACTGAGTTTCCGGCGGACACCTAATTGAGGGTACCGTACCTTCCACTACGCTACACCGGCAGCAACGTAAAAATGCATGGGGTAGTACATTTTGTAAAGATGGAAAAAAGCAGGATGACCAGTACGTATTTTTTTATTTCAAATTTATTACGCGTTATGAGTACGTGTCGTCCATCGAGTTTCTTTCACAGAACAAGATGAAGTTACGGACTTTTTGCTGGATATTATATTGAAATGGTCCATGGACCATGCGTTCACCTGACTGAATGTACCGGAAGAACAAAATTTTGGTTTTGGCCGCCTGGTGTCCAAGCCAAGAATCAAATGGGACCGAAACTTAGTGCCATTGGTCATCTGACCTAGGGGTATGTATGTACCAAGTTTCAGATCAATAGCCCCAGCGGTTACGAAACGGACGACGGACGCTACACCACCGTAAGAGCTCATCAGGTGAGCTGAAATCATTAAAATATACCACCACGATGATACACGATCTTGATACACGATGATTTGTATCAAGATCTCGTTCCCAATCTATTCCTTGATTCACGAGAAATAAGCAGATTAAAGCTGACAGCTCAGATATACACTCCGACTTGCATGCAAAAATTTTTACACTCAACTTCGGCAGACTACCTGGCTGCCGAAGTCGAGCGTTTGGTAATGTTCGTAATGTATGTACACTAAGCTTCCTACCTTGAACACCCATTACACCCTGCGCATACCAAGTACGTCATCATTCACTCGCCTGATAACCGGAAGTGAAGGATCGAGGGCGCTGCATGGACAGAGGTAGGCTCCAAATCGCATGCACACTCCGTCAAAAATGGAGAAGGTCGAAACGAAAACTAATCAGGTTTCTTTCACTAAAGACGCCTGCGAAGACGCTGCGCAGTAAGCCTAACCCTCGTCCACCACCTTATTGAATAGGACAACTATGATTGGCTCTCGCTGAACTAACAATACCATACTCGCCCCGCCTACGTTGACAATGGCCATGAATGACCAGCTCGATCGTTCCTTTCTGGACTTCAACGCTCCCATGCGATCGCTGTGATAGAAGCTAATGCTTTCTTATTTGGAAGAGTAAACATCTTGGCCCATATTCATAAAACCTTGCTAGTTTAGTTGGTTGCTAGTTGTGTACTTTGGCCTAGGTACAAACTAGGCACTTTAGCAGGCAACTATATGACTAGCAAGATTTTATGAATATGGGCCCTAAAGACGAGACTGGCGATCTATGAATAGATAAAGAGCTTATAACAATGATTGTTATTTCAAATTGTTTGAACTTAATTATTACTAGATCGAATAGCATGGAACTGTCAGCTGTGGGCTCCCCTCACTTCCAACACTGCGGTAGCCTACATCAGGGTATCAATTCAATCATACTCAGTCAGAATCTAATGGTGTATTGGTTTACAAATTTGGTAAAAGCCACACAATCACAAGAGAGTCGTCAACCCAGCAAGTCAGAGTAGCACAGATGATGCCAGGAATAATTGGTGCTGTGGACGGGACACTCGTTCTTAAGCCGGTGACAGACTGGCGCGTATGCAGCGCGTCCTGCAGGCGTTCCGCCAATCAGATTCTTCGGTAGGTGTTTCGGTCAGTGTTATACCGCCTCCCTGATTGGTTGAACGCTTCCAGACGCGTTGCTTACGCGCCAGTCTGTCACCGACTTTATAGTCCGGCGCAGCCTTCGCGCGACCCAATGGAATGCAGAAATACGAAATCTGACAACAGCTTGCGGCTACCTAATTACGCCATCTACCCCTGCGTTACCAACACGATCGCCTGCACATGACTGGGCACTATTACAGTCTATTCGCAATTCATACACTCTACGGCCATAGTAAAGGACTCATGAGAGAGATGCTGCCTGTAATTTTCGTTTTTGCGTGTAAAAGTGGAGCAGAGTATAATTTGATCACGCAGTCCAATCGGTTATTCAAGGTCGTGTGTTGAATAAGATTTGTGGTCAGCCTGTGGTTTGTGGTAAGCCTACTTCCGCATTCCTTTGGGTCGCGCGAAGGCTGCGCCGGACTTTATCATTTAATCCTGGTGTTGAAAATGCAGCAAGACACGTGAACAGAAAGGGTTGGTGTAGAGGCTATGCACGTGACGTCATCAGCGAGGTGACGCCATGTTGGATGGAACGTTGTGACATTCTGACGCAGGTCACGTGCCAGGAATTGACCAATCAGCGCGGGGTTACATGGTAAAAGTAGATCTTTAAAAACCCAGTTTTCTCCATTTATCATAGATAATATCGAGTAAAAGGCACTTAAATATTCTGTTTGACACAGAAATAATTAGGAGAAAAATAATTTTCAACTTTTGGGAAAGTTTGATAGTGATGGTATCATAAGCCTGTTTTCCAGTGGGCTAAGTGTATTACTACGCCGATATGGAGTGGCTGCATTGAAATATCGTGCGAAATTACCCCTCATATTTTCAGCACCCCCAAACCCTGAAATTATCATGGTCAACCCACAACGAAAACTTTACGGTTTGAAGCATTAGGCTAGGGGTACGTTGTGTCCGAACGGTTCCTTCCAACGAAACTCTGGGACAAATCTACGAGCACAGGCATCTCGCCATTCCTAATGGTAAATGCATTGGCCACGCATTACAGGTACGTGACCCGCAGTGCATCTGACCACGTGCTCCGTCCATTTTCCATCCAACACGTGGCGTCATACCCATTGGTGACGTCATTTGATGACGTCAGTGCATAGCCTCTATAGGCCTGAACTGCCAGTTTGTTTGTGATTCTGACCTGAAGTTCACAAAATGTAGTAACCAGATGGTATGGATCTGCCCACGACTCCAGGATTTTTGAAGAGTCCACGTTACGTCGTCAAATTAAAGACGGTGCTGCTGAAGGGATCCTGCTAGGCGACCCAGCACATCTTTCTTGGTAACCCCAGTCCGGAATGAGCAGAACGAGGCAGAAAGATGCCACAACGAAGCGCACCGTCGTAGCTTGTACTGCTGAAAAGAAGAATGGGAAGAATGTCCCAGGTTAATTGCATTTTGCAACTGTGCATCTCATGCATCTCACGCACTGATACCATTATAATGTATGCTTTGACCTGACGGAGACATGATTTTACTGTTGACATACCTCGACACTGTGTCCTTTGAAAGCGAGTTCATGGTTTCATCATTATCCGCTTGAGTGACGTTACTCTCAACACATCTTCCTGCGCAACATCACCTTCACTGAAATCGGATGAAATTACCAAATTTCATGACTTTTAGCACGTACCGGTATGCTAAACCTGATGTTTTCATTAATCTGAAAATACTTAGGTAGTCAACCGAATAAAATCAGATATTCTCTCAGCGAAGAGTCGATGGCGTTATTTTTTTCAATGAATATCAAGGAATAAAGGCAACTTTAAACAACACGCCACATTGTATCAAATGTTCGTAACTTCAGTACCAAGAAGTACGTGTGAGTCGTGAGTGGATCCCGGCCATTTTGCAACAACATCGCGATGATGATTCGAAGATCCTCACCAGCAGATACAATTTGTGTGTTAATAGAATGATAGTTCTTGCGGTTCACATATGTTTCCCCATACTGATGAGGTTTCACGATGCGAATATGAGTGCCATCAATGAAGCCATCGATGCAAGGGATCCCATGGTTTTCAAATATCTCCTGTTGGTAGGCCAGACACTGATCAGGACTTGGCCACTGTATAAAGTGTCCACGAAATGCTATTAAAGCCTCCGTCACCCGTTTTATGATGCGACAGACAGTACTTTTGTGCACAAGTACAGTATCTGCTACCTGTTCAAATGAGCCCGATGCAAAGAATCGGAGAGCCACGAGAAGTTGTAGTGCATATTTCGATCAGATGGGTGGGCAATTCTATCCTCTATCATGTTGAGAAGTTCATAGAATAGTGGTCGATTCAAACGAAAAAGTTGTTTGAAAGTCTCATCACATAGGTAATCAAGCGGATTATCTCGGTCCCGAATGACACGGCCCCTCCTTTCGAGAATTTCATTTCCCTGCTCCTCTTGCTGAATATATTGCAAAAACCTGACTCGATGATCCATGGCTATAGCCATGGATCATCGAGTTTACAGTATACTCTTGGACGCCGCAGATACCTAGCCAGCATTTGCGACGACAGGGAAGTGTGTAGGGTAGTCTGTGCACAATGAGACATTGGTCAGTGTGTGTTTCATGGGTCTGCATTAATTAGAGCATTGCGCAAATGGTGGTAACAAGGGCCCTTACCTTCTCGACCAACTTGCCTTATTATATAATGACATGAGTTAAAGAAAAGGCCCCAGCAATGAATGAATCATTGCTGAGTCACATTCTTCAGCAGGACACGTTGACAGTATGGCACAGGGAAATGCCATTGCCAAGACGAGGAAACCCAACTTTGGACCTGAGGAAATAACCTTCATGCTTTCAGAGATAAAGGAACGCAAACGAATTATTTTCGGTTCCTTGTCATCAAAACTAACAAGTCAGGAGAAGAAACAAGTCGCCCATGGGCGATGCGCTCAGCTGACAATATTGATTTCAGGTGTAATTTAGTTGTACTTGTAGGCAGACACGCTAGCCCGAAAACTGTCCTTTAAATTCAAAGTCGTGAATATCACGACTTTAAAGGCACACAAGTAAAATAGCAGTGTTTCCCCAATGATATTGCGAGTCCTACACCATTAGAAGGTGATGACATGAATATCAACGTGTAAGGTATAAACAGGGTGAAGCTACTCGGTTGCCTGGATGCCCGCCCACTGTTTAGTGAGACCACAGCACTACATGTAGTTCATGGTGGTGAGGTTGATCATGATCTTGTGTCAATGCATGCTCCACTACTAGACTGTTCAAATCTATCTATTTGAATGATCTAAGTTACCAATTAGGCATTGAGACTGTTGCCCTACAAAAGAATGAGTTGAAGTATGTGACCTTACCTGATGAAAGATAGTCACGATATAACAGCACGTTGAACTTCTCAAATGATGAAAAGCATGGTGGCTATTTTGTCAACTAAGGTTCAACATAGTATCAGTCCAGTCTCAGTGTTACCACTGGCTACATATAGGTGGACAGGACACCAGTTACAGAGTCACTCTAGGAACTTTGAAGGGCGGGAAATTCAAATACCCCTGTTTTTGATTTTGTTGAATAGCACCCCCTGGTGGACAGATCTAACATTATTTTCCCTTTGAAATGATGTAGAAAATATCAACCTATCTATTCCCATCCTGAAGAAATCAGGTCCTCTTAGCTTACCTCCCTAACTCGCACGCACGAGGCCCTGAACAAACCAGCAGCATTTCGTGGAGTACTGCCGCCAAGAAAACATGCGGCCAATCAGCGCGCTGCAATCAAAGTAAGCCCCGCCTCCTGCAAAGATTTATGCTAATGACTTTTCCTACAGCGCTGTCTGTTGCTTTTGAGGCGAGCGAAAACTCGCGCTTTGGCTGTAAAATGCTGCACTTTTTCATCATATGGGGTTGACTAAGATGACATTTTGGGTGAATAATGTCATATGCTATACAAACGATCTGTTATTTGCTTCAGAATGCAGCGTATTACGTTGAATGGGAGATGTTTACTCGTCCAAAGCCGTAGGTCAAATGAATCACCCGCCATGTTCGACAGAGTTGCGTTGCTAGTCACGTGACCAGTGTTGTCAGGCAACGTGCTTCTGGTATCCGTGAAGCTTGGCTGTTCCGAGTGTGTTATTCCCCCACCGTAAAAGGAATAATATCGAAGTAAATAACCAAATATGTGATAAAAGCAGCAGAATGTATGATTGCCAACGCTTAGAAAGTAGCAATAAAGAATAAATTCGACAAGTCTTGCTGGCCTTTGAGAATTTGTAAGTTTCATATGGCCACAGTGAGGAATCAGTATCGGGAGTAAGCTATCTAGACGTCATGGCCATTCTACTCCACGAAATGCTGCTGGTTTGTTCAGGGCCTCGTGCGTGCGAGTTTAGGGAGCTAAGCTAAGAGGACCTGATTTCTTCAGGATGATCTATTCCATCACTTTTGGTCGACATATTTATCACAGGTGCTGAGATATTGAGATATTTCGTTTTGCGCAAATTGCCCCCTGGGGGGCATAATGTGGGTCAAATCGCAAAAAAAATTGGTTCTGTTTCGAGTCCTTCCTAGGGCCTACCTCTCCACCAACTTTCATGACCCTGGGCCTTGCGGTTGCGAAACGTGCCAGTTTCACGGACGACACACACACACACAGACGGACGCCACTCAGTATACATATGAATAGCTCAGCTGACCTTTGGTCAGCTGAGCTAAAAACAGTGGATTGAAAGAGCATGAGCACTTGAACATCATGGATGCGTTAGACGTGACTGGGAAGACATCCGGAAAAAATGGCAGGACTTGCAGTCATTGACAAAAGAGAAACATCGCAAGAGGAATAAAACTGGAGACGGTGCTGTGAATTGGACTCCAGTCAATGATCTCGTCGTGGAAATTCTTGGATCTGATAATCCAAAACTTGTTGCTGTCCCCAGTGGCCTCGACACATCCCAGATCGAGAAGGACACCAGCACCACTGGCCGACCTCGTATGGACCGTTCTCTTTCTCATGTGGCATACAGAGAAGCACAACCTCGAGTTACTGAACAATGTGCCATGCCCATCAAGAAAAGATAATTACTTTTTTCTTAAGACTTTAGATCTGCACATTGAACTCTCAGTTTGGAAACGTGTGAGGTACGGTAGTCTACTCGCAAAAAGGCGAGTTTGGGCCTATAAGGGCTAACTTCTATTTTTTTCAACAGGAGGCCAACCCCAGAGGCTACAGCAACCCTAAGGCAGGCGCGTGCAACAGCTCCGCGACAAGCATCACCAATGGAAGGCTCTAACATGAGGAGGAACACCATCGTCAGTGACGTACATCATCACGGATCGGCAACACAATCGGCATCTACTCACGGGTCGGCAACACAATTGGCACCTACTCAATCTTCCCATTTGGATATGTTTGCAAAAGAACATAAAGCATCAATGGAAGTACTGGCGCTAAAGAAGAGCGTCCAACAGGCAAAGTTCCGTTATTTGAATTCGAAAATTGATAAATTGAAGCGTGCCAATGAACAGAGCGATTTCCGCCGTACTGAAATGGATGAAGTTGATTCCGACATGTGTACTGAATCTACCGGTACGCAGTAGGATCATTGCTCAAAAGGGATGAAAATTACCGCTATACCTCCTCCGGGGTATGGAATAGGGAGAGAAGACCAATCCCTACAACTTTTCAAAAGGGACCCATAGTAAATTCTCAAGGACTTAGGAGATATAGGCCTAGTTCGAGGCTATCCTTCATTTCATGATTTACGCTGAATATCAACCACACTACACTTCTTGGTAGCTGGGAACACTACGTCGGTCCACTTCCGCCGTTGATCCATTCCACTTCTTAGAAATAACCAGCTGAATTTAACTGGATAACTTTGGCGGTCATCGAGTCATCGCGCCATCGAGTCTTCGCGTCATCGAGTCAAGTACAACAAGCCCTGAGAACATACAGTACAGGCCGGGGGGGGGGGGT
>NMRB01000671.1:0-22388 GCA_002633025.1 Notospermus geniculatus | reverse complement strand
TGAATGAACTGTAGTAGCATGCCCAAGTTTGGAACGGCATCGTAATGGTGGCGGGAATAGTGGGAGATACTTGATTGGCTGTTTACTATGTGGACAAAATGACGTCAGAATCCGCCTCCCATTTTTGCCATAGATAGAAACAGCCAAACAGAATAGCACTCCTTCCTGGCACGGTACAGTTCCAAAACTCTGTTCGGTAATCTCGCCTGTTCAATAGATTCTTGCCATGTTGGATCATTGGATGTTGGCACCTGAAATGCCTGGAAATGGCCTCTGTGGCTCTCCCAAATGACAAAATTTTCTCACGCGAGGGGAAAGACCGCCTCACGCTCCCCCTCCCCATCCCCCCCGGTCGGGCCTTTGGCCCTTCTTGATTGGGCCTTTGGCCCTCCGTGATTTGTACCGATTGCCAATCTCATGTCTGAATAAATTATGATGATAAAACTAATGAATGCTTGTTTAGTAGCTGATAATGCATATCAAACGAATATTGTGACTAGTTGCTGAAAAATTCACCAGTAACAATATTGAGGATGATAAAACCTGATCAGGATGTGATGAGGAAAGTGCTGTTCTGCTGAAATATTCTTGCTGAGGAATTCCTCCATATAATACAGTATCAGCGTTCTTCATACCATTTTAGTCTTGCGGACCACCAGGCTAAGAAATACATGTAGCCTTGGTATTTACCACCAGGCTTAAAGGGAGACTCCACTCATTGTAAACTTTTGAATTTTTATCAATCCATGGAGACTATTGCCATGAGTTGTGATGTCACTAGTGTCCATAGGCTGAAGACCTTTATTGTAGTGAATGAGCTAATACTGTGACTGCTAGGCCTATTGGTTGTACCTTCATAAATATGCACTGAACACACATGACATCACATTGCTGTGCAATGGTCCCCTTGGGATGCAGTAAAAATGCTTAAAAAATGGTGAGTTTGCGGATTTAAAAAAAAACACATATTGCGGTTACCAATGAATTTGAATGTACATTTATTAACAATATTTCAAAAATTCAAAATTTTACACAGTGAATGGAGTCTCCCTTTAAAAACATGCCCGAGGCCAAAATCTGGGATGGAGTTTATTAGGCCACCAGGCTGAAAACTTGTTGCAGCCAGACTGAGATGAGGGTTGATTGAATCTATATTTTGCAGGTGGTTGGCAACAAACCCAGCCCCAGCCCCAGCAACCACAACAGCCAAAAGCAGCCCCCAGTCAGCCCCAGCGGCCCAACTATAGCCGGCAGAACTTTGCTAGTGTAATCCCAGGACGGGAGGAGAGGGGAGTCAAAAAGCCATATGGTAAGTCCACTCTGTGGCAGAAGTGCTGTGTTTCAAAGTACCATCGTTTTAAGTATTTCAAATGATCTCCCTTTGGCTCCTCTAGGGCTTGACTAGTTTTGGTGCAATCACTGCACATGGCACTATTAAAGCTTGCCGCACACGAGACGAGAGCAATTAGCTCCTCTCGTGTGCGGTGGATTTCTTGCGAGTTTTTTGCCTCAACTGCCCTTGAGCAAAATATTCAGCATGTTTGATATTTTTTTCCTCGCAAGGAAAAAACCTCATCGGTGTGGCGGGGACTGCGTCATTTGATTCCCGTCATTTTGTTATAGAGCATGTGTAAAAATCACATGACGGCATTCCATGGCAAGTTGCCGTGGAAGTGTACTGTCCATTTTAATCCAAAATCCTTCGCCACACACGAGAGGAAATTGACTGAGTAAAAATCCTCGAATGACATTTTGCTCAGCTAATTTCTCTTGTGTGCGGCAGGCTTTAGGCATTTACAGTGGAACCTCCCTCAACGGACACCTCTGCCAAGAGGACACCTCTCTAATCAGGACACCAATGCTCTGTCCCAAACTGGTCATTTCTATTCATTTCAACCTCTATAGTCAGGACACCGTCCTCTCAATTAAGGACAGCATTTGTCAGTCCCGAAGGTGTTCATAATAGAGAGGTTCCACTGTAGTTTTATATTACTTCAGGTCCAAAACCATCTGTAGGGACTAATGCATTTGAAGATCTACTGGGTGGGCATGACTTCGCATCAAGCAAGAAAAACGAGCCAAAATCTATCAAAGAAATGAGAAAGGACACTGATTATGCTGAGACTGATCCAGACAAACTGAAGGTGAGTCCTTGGTCCATTTTACTTCAGGAGAGATGCAGATCTATAGACATAGCCCGTAAATAACGGGACTCCCGGTCCAGTTTTCAACCGTCTCCTAGAGATCTTAGCAGAAATCACATTTAGCAATGTTTAGCGAGACAGTAGTTTCATTCTTTTTGGCCAATGGAAAGATGATTATTTCTGGATATTGACAACCCCAAAATTTTTGAAACCAAATGATTGAAGATTAAGAAAACAGTGATTTCACTGAGATGGCCGCCATTTGCAATGCAGGTGTGATGTCAGAATCATTCCAGTCTCACTACACAGTTTTGGTGAGGTGTCAGTACACAGTTACGGCGTATCCTGCTCTGATAGCGCCAGGCATGCGTAAAATACGCCACTTTACAGGGGCCAGGAGAGTAATGTACACACTCACTAAATACAAGATGAGTGAAGTACTCCTGGCTTTAACAAAATTATCTAAACCCCTGTTTACCTACCTTGCCCAACTCCACCCTGGGCCCATATTCATAAACATACTTAAAGCCTCACTGTATTGAATTTTACAATATTTTCAAAGTGTTAGGAGAGTGCAGGTGTATGTCTCATAGCCTCTTGAAGGTCCCCAAAATACTTGCCTGATACGTACTTCAAAGAATCAAGCCCTAGTTTTCAGCAGACATTGAAAAAACTGCAGGCAGAGCCCTAATGTATTCAGATAGACCACAGTACATTTTACACTACGCTAACGTTGGAGGACGTAAGCACTTTCTGAATTCAATACAGTGAGGCTTTAAGTCAAAGTGCGATACATGTACTTATCTTTTGTGTTGAACGAAGGATACATGTAAGTGTCACACTCAGACTTGAGTAGTTTTATGAAAATGGACCCTAGTGTATATAAGATGGGTACTGGTCAGAAATGTTCAGATTGTAGCGCTGAATGGGCAGCTCATCTGAGTTCTGGGGCCTTATTCATCAACGGTTCGTAGCACTTACGTATTCGTAACCCTTTCGTAAGTATATCAAATGGTATTCACTAAAGCCACGTAAAGCATTTAAGTAATGCGTAAATCCCCTATTTATCAAGCACACTTAAGAATTTCGTAAGTTTGTTGCGTAAGTGATTAAAATCACTTACGCGGTATTCACCAAGCTTACTTACGCCGGACACTTAAGGTCGATCTATAGACACTGGGTTTTCCACAGACAAGCACATTCCAATGCACATACTGGCGTGTAACTGAATGAATCATAAGCCATATTTAGCCTACGAATTTAACCCGGAGCAAATTCGTTTAACCCAGGGTAAATTCGTTTAACATGGGGCAAATTCGTTTAACCCAGGGTAAATTCGTGTAATGTAAATGCGGCTATAATGAGGCAGCGTTCCCGCTCGAGTTGATGGAATAGCGAGTTGACAACTAGGTGTCACTACGGCTCAATTTTCCTGTACATTGGTCCGCTAAAGCCCTTATTTACACGAGCCGATTTTGTCGGACGATTGTGTGGGCCGACTGAGACGTAGGACAAAAACGCACCGTGTAAACTGGATTTTCGAGACGATTTTTTTGTCGGTGCGACATCGTGTGCAGAAGTCGGGTGTTCTATTTTCACCCGACATCGGCTGCTTGCCGTATGGATCGGGCCAATAAGGGAGCGGGGAATAAATCGTCCCGTGTAAACAGATTGGCCGAGCCCGACAAATCGAGACGACAAATCGGATACCATTCTGTCGTACGGCAAAATCGGCTCGTGTAAATAGGGCTTTAGACTTTGTTGCCAACTGTTGGCAATATGCGCGGCTGACTGCTCCTATTGTTGTCAGTCAATCTTGGCATTCAGTGGTCCGCTGATCATAAACTGATCATAGTCGGCAGAAAATCCGGACGGAGTATGAACCACCCCCGTTTCCACAGACGCGTTTCACGCTGCGTTATGCGTCAAATATCTTGTTATTTTCTGTTGCCCTGCTTCCACACAATGAGTTTCCACTGGCAGCCATATTTGAAGTCCGATTGGGTCAAAATTTGGTGCACTCCTTGTACAGAGTGAGTCAAAAAAACTAGACACTTCTTAAAAGGCCCATTGTTTTATTGTGTGCCAATATACACAACATATATTTGCTCGTTCTTATGCAGCAACTCTTCCTGCATCTTTTGGTACCAGTCATGCTTGATTTCTTTTAATGCATGACTGCACAGGAGACAATTAAGGGACAAGGGTGAAATCTGGTCTGCTCCAACTGATCAGAGCTGGATATGAACAGAAATCACAACGGATACCCTCTGTAAAGCTTAACATTGACTAAAACGTTTATGGCTTATCCATTTCACTGCGGCTGTCACTGTTTCTGCGACTTAATCCTCAACGTGGCGGCCATTTCGTTGAATGCAAATCTGGGCTCGGCGCCCCCTTCCTACAAAATCATGGCGAATTTTTGCCTGTCTTGCCTGAGAATGTCCACTTCACAGATTATTCGCTGCTGAAGGTCATCCAGGTTTGCTGGTGGTGTTGTAAAGACACGAGCTTTCAGATATCCCAATAAGAAAAATCCAGTTGGAGCAGACCAGATTTCACCCTTGTCCCTTAATTGTCTCCTGTGCAGCCATGCATGAAAACCAATCAGGCATGACTGGTACCAAAAGATGCAGGAAGAGCTGCTGCATAAATACAAGCAAAAATATACTGTATATATTGGCACACAATAAAACAATGGGCCTTTTAAAAAGTGTCTAGTTTTTTTTGACTCACTCTGTAGAGGGTGATTACATATATCTTCACACCACAGCAAAACACACTGTCAGATCGCCATGCAATGTGCCACCAAACAGTGAATTTAGAACTTTGACCTGTGTGACCTTGAAAAGGGGGTCAAATCAGAAACCCGGGATTTATGTGATGACGCCTCATGAGAGGAACCCACCATAAAAGTTTCGTGGTTTTCACAAAGCACCCCTACAGGCCAGAGTGTAAAACTGGCAGCATTAAGTTTCGGTCCAGATAGTTTTTTCCATAAGCTCCCAGTACGCGAAATTTCTAGTTTCTAGCCCAAGGGTTTAGAAACGTGCCAGCCCTGTTAACGACGACGGACAGGCAAAGGGAAAATGTCGGCAGGTGTAGGCCTACGTTCTACTGTATGGTATGGTTCTTTGTTTGCATAAGGAGGGTAGACCTAAGTATAACACAACACAGCAGAGGAGGGCATCTCTGCTTATACAGTGGGATCCACCAACAAGACCACCTATAGGCCTTGGACGCAAAAAACGGTATCTGAGACAAGAGCAAGATGCTACGAAACCTAACCGACTAGACGTAACTTTACGAATCTCGTAAGTACTTCTCTGACACTTACGACTGCTTGATGAATACCACGTAAAATACTACGTTGAAGTTACGATAGGGCTGATATACGTTATTACGGTAACGCACGTTTTACTTCATCACGCCAGTGTTTTCTGAGAACAATCAAAGCACGACCTTCTTTCATGCATTTTGATCCTTATTGCACGTGGACAGGCCGCTTTACTTACGAAGTAGGCTCATTCACCAAACCCTCTTAAACTTTTAAGAAATTCTTACGAAATCTTCCTGAATACCACGTACGAAAATGCGTACGTATTAGTTAAGAATTTCTTACGTATTTATACTTACGACGGCTTGATGAATAAGGCCCCTGTTGATTAAAAGCAACCCCGTTTAAATCCGACCAACAATTACCGTTTGGACCCTTTTCCCTGAGGGTAACTCTTCCATTTTGAACCCTTCATTGTGGTTATACACTGGTGACTGACACAGTTCATCATTTTATAGCTGGGCCTTCGTTTTATAGATGTGGGGGGTCTTCGTTTTATAGTTGGGTCTTCGTTTTATAGTTGTGGGGGTCTTCGTTTTATAGTTGTGGGGTCTTTATCTTCATTCGTGCTGGGCATGAAGTACATCACCACGCACCAACATCCAATCAAATTCGGCCTCATCAAGATGGTTACCGTGGTTACCATACTACGTTGCATCCTCAAACTTAATAACATTTTGAAAAACTCCCGCCTTGTCAAATGTTGAGAGTGGAAAGATGCTAATCAAACATTTTATTTATATGGCCTTACACGTGAGATCTGAATAATGTCGAAAGACAGGGGTCTAACTAATCGATCTTGGGAGTTCTCGATTTCTTCATTTCTTGATTTCTCTGTTTACCAATACCCGATTTACTCGCTAGACGCGAGATTTCATCCTTCTATACGTCGCGAGAAAGTCACTGTGACGTTCACAGATCGCCCAAGTTCTCACATATATGGCCCAAACAAAGGGCTTCGAAGCAGTCACCCAGTATCAAACCTGAGGCGTCTGAGGACAGCTAGGCCTACGAGCAACAAACAACCAGTACTTTCGGCCTTCGAAATGAAAGTCACGGGAAATAACGCTTTTTACCAAACTGTCGTGACAGGTTGGAGTTAACGGTCACCTTCATTGGGTCATGGAGGAGAAAGGTCGCTCATTTCATGTTCTGCGGTCTGTCTCACGGTCATGAAATGTAGGACTTTCGCCACGATTCCGAAACATGACAGTCTTGTCTGTCAGATAAGCGACCGGCGTGGGACATGCACGGAAAAGCACGAAGCTGTAAGTTATCCGAGAGCAAGGATGTTTCAGAAGAAGGTAATTCACTTCAGCGCTTCTACAGCCTTCTATGTCAGTTGACCTCTTGTTAATTCGGTTCTGGGTTTGTGTATGGGTGACTCCAGCTCAACTGACCTCTTTCATTTGAAGTTGCCTGTGGGTATGGGGAGTGGAATCAGGATTACCGACTGCCGTAAATCAGGAAATACCTGCCAATGCCTATGTTTTTGTAGGGCTCTCCGTATCACCGACTTCATCTCACATAAACGTACTTGGTTCCTGATCAAATCTCAACCAAAATTTGTCAGGTGACATGAGTCAGATTAGGTCACTGCCACAACCTGACGAAAACGAAACGTAAACCTAAACCTAAACGTAAGAATCGTAGTACCCAGGAGTAACGTTTTGTGGCGCAGCTGTTCCGGCACCTCATATCTCCATCATCGCGACCCTTGAATTAGAAAACATTCATATCATAGAAGTCCTGAAGTGAGGAACTATGAACTAGGACTTGTATCATGTCACTAGGTTTACTACATGTCAGTGTATGGGCGGTGACAACCAAAATGTAACAGAAAAAGCTAGCAGGCGACCACGAAAATTGCTCGTAGTTGCCAGTTCTGGTGATGCGTGGCCATCAGCAGCAACGAGACCACTGAGTGGTGACGTCTGCTATAAACCGTCAGATTGTACTTTCAATTAGAGTTATTGGCTATTCCTGATACGGTTTCAAGCAGGTCTGTGTAATAATGACAACCAAGTTAGGCCTACATTGTAAAAATGCAATCTAGGTTATTACAATGAGGTGCCGGAACAGCTGCGCCACACAACGTTACTACTAACTGGGTACTACGATTCTTACGTTTAGGTTTAGGTTAACGTTTCGTTTTCGTCAGGTTGTGGCAGTAACTTATTGTGCGGTGACCGTCAACAATCGTTGCTGCGTCATTGACTCAAGCAAGGCTCAGGAAATGCCTCCTTGTGGCTTGTAGAAACCAATATTAGTCTCACAAGAACAGTCGGCTGCAAAATGACGCCGTCTTCTTCAGCGGCACCCGGAAGAAAGTCCATGTGTAACGTACATGTAGGCCCCCTATTTTATGTACCGGTGTAGGGTTGCTGTTGCTCCGTGAGATTCTGGTGCTTGGAATCGCTGTAAACGGTGCTTGTCGTGTTTTCAAAGCACCGTTGCCGGATGTTTGGCACTGACCATCTCGTATGTACTATGTATATTCTTACGGTAGCTTGCGATGGCCTCCTCTGCACTTACCAGGACCAATAATGCTATAACATCGGCCCTGACGGAAAAAAATGAAATACAATAGAATTCTTACGGAATGTGTGCATGCGCTGTCTGTGCATAGCAGCCGAATTTCACGAGCTGCAGAAAAACAGGCTATACAGGTGTGAAGGGAAAGGTGTGAACGGAAAGAATGTCCGGGGAACAAAAGGTCCTATTCCCAGACCGAATGGAGGTAATAATAAGGTAACAATGAAGCGATGAAGAGGTAACCAAGATAGGTAATGATGGGGTGAAAGAAAGGTAACTGCGAGGCGATGAAAAGGTAATGAACTGTCAATTACCTTTTTATCACCTCGGTTCCACAACACAGGGCAGATACCATCCTCGCACCCAGGGTCTTCACAACCAGCTCCCCTACTCGCGCTTGGTTCAGACCCTGGCGACATCCATGCCATTTCGTTGGGGAACTAGCGGAGTGATCGACTCCGCCGAATCCAGCCAATCACAGTGAAGCTTCTATCCCGTCTTGGTCATACCCCAAATATGGTAGCTGTGAAAATTTCTCGAGTCGCTGACAAACTCGCTGAGTTTCTGATTGTTCCTGAATTAACTTCGCGTCAACATGATTCTCACGGATTATCTTGTCAACGAGGACGTACTGATGGGATCAGAACACGAAGGTATGATCCAGTTCATGTGTTTGGGGCAGCTGTCATTTGGCAGCGTGCATAAATTATGGAATGAGATACAATGCTAGGAGCCTGGTATCCGGTAACTCGTAATACCAGATGTATGTGCAGACGTTGTAGCACTAGGCGCGATATTTGTCCATTACATCGAGTGGCATTTCCCCACTGCTTTGCATGGTTTGTTCGTGAATTACCAATTGGCGAGTACACATGAGGGAATGGCCGTCTTCCCCACCGAAACGGGGTGGATGTCCTCAGGGCATTGAGGGAGGGTACGACCGTAAATGACCTGAGATTCTCAGGATGGGCAGATACATGCAGGAGGTAATAAAAAGGCGATACAGCAAAATATTTAAATGAGGGGAGGTGATGATGAGGCGATGATTTGGTGATATGTAGGTAATGCTACAGGCGATAAAAAGGTAATGATAAGGCGATGATCTGGTAAATGAGGAGGCGATGTTGGGGTAATAGGAAGGCGATAAAAAGGTAATGATAAGGCGATGATTTGGTATATGAGGAGGCGATGTCGGGGTAATACAGAGGCGATAAAAAGGTGATGATGGGGCGACAGGAAGGTAATGCCACTGTGATGCATGGGGTGACTGGAATGGAAGACACAATGCCACCATGATGCACCCATCCACGATCAGTCCTGCCACTTAAGTCTGAAATATACAAAACAACTAATATGCAGAAAATATAAAATGTATTGATATCTAGGGCTCATACTTTCTATACAGTTAAAAAGAAATTTTGATTAAAACGTATGAGGTAGGTGGCATGAATACAAACTTGTACACGACTAGTTCTTCACATTCACATGGGAAATTGGACACGACTAGTTCTTCACGTTCACATGGGAAATTGGACACGACTAGTTCTTCACGTTCACATGGGAAATTGGACACAACTAGTTCTTCACGTTCACATAGGAAATTCGACAGTCCATTTTCTGCTAATGTTTCCTCCCCTTGGCGTGGTTTCTACTTGCTGCCCCTGTTAGTTTATTCATCATGGCAGCATGGACTTTGCCGACAGGATCGCCTCCGTGAAGACAAGAGAACTCTGAAAAAGAAAACTTAGGATTTAATACTACAGTCGACAGTACATGTATGTTTTATTGATGGTATAAAAATGTGCATTTGAGTTAGCAGTATGTAGTTGTGAATTCTAAAATTTCATCTCTGGCTGAAATTCTGACTCTTGGCTACTGACTGACTCTTATACCATATTTTGCTCGCCTTTATGTAATGTAATATGGTATAAGTTTGAAGTTTTTTTACTTCGGATGCACAATGACACAACTCTTGATCTGAACTACATGTATTAATAAAGGGCAGAACTTACGCTCAATAGCTTCCACTATTATTGATGATAATCTGATTTTTCCGGCTGGGACAACCTTGGAAATTGATCCATTGCACAGCTCTTCACATGAGAAGAATATTCCCATGAGGAACCTCCCGATGGCTTGGCTGGACAACTGCTTGTTCTTCCCAGTTTTTCTTAAGGCCATTCGGTATTCGTCCTCGTGCAGAAAGACACCAGACTGCGGCATTAGCTCTTTCATCTGAAATCAAACCATTAAACTTTTCAAGCAATGCCAGTTTTGTGGACTTTCTGCGAAAAATCTTTTCTTCCTTCCTTGAACGGTAATTTTATGAACGCCGCGGCATGAATAACAAAACAGTCATCACAAGCAAACCACCAGCTTGTGGTTTTTATACCTTATGAACTAAATTAATATGATTATTATTGAATGAAAATTGGTTGAAAGCATAAACATAAAAGAAATGGTTACTTACATTATAACTTGCTGCAAATGAAGGAGTCAGTAGTCCAGCTCTGGGCCTGGTGTATTGCATTGCCTCAGGTTGTTCTGCTGGCACTGGAAAGAAAAGTATGCTATTGAATTAGATTCTCGCAGCCCTAAATCACCGATTAGTTTATTAACTTGTGTAGCACATCATGTTGTCGTGTCGAATGTGAAGTCGAGTCCATTCACAACTTGAATATGAAGGTGCAGTGATGAAATAAGTAGGAGTGATTACATACACCTACTACTCAGCATAATTCCTTCAAGCACTGGCATTTGGAGATCAATTACCAATGCAATGCCACTTTACTGCTGTCTGAAAAAGCTTTTTCTTACCTTGTGAGCTGTTCCTCTGCTCAACACATTCAGTCTCAAGCCTTTCTATTTTTTCGGACAATTGGGTCACCACTAAAAATAAAAAGCTCCAAGTTACATATTTTGGGCTCGAATCGAACATCAACAATTTCATTTTTACACACCCTGGACAGTAGAATTTTTGCAACCCGAGACTGTTTCCTTGCTGTCCTCTCGGTTTCCTTCCATTTACATTGACGCAAAATTAGCATTGGAGCATAAAAAGAAACCTGTCAGATCTTGCATTTCAGAAGTAGCCGGTAGTAGTTTGATGCCGATAGCGACCGAGGTGGCCAGGAAATTCTTAATGCCAGTACAATTTGTCAGTGTGTTTACTTACTGTTTTTCAAATTTGTGTTCTGTTCCGTAGCTTGCATAAGAGCCAGCTCAACTTCCGCTTTCTCTTCTTCGACAGCATTGATATGTTCTGTTAGCTCAGAACACTTCGGACATGCCTTTCTTGGTTGCTTTCCCGCTGTCGTGGGATACCCTTTTGCATTTAGTTGTGGTGCTGGAGGGGCTTGTGGCGGGGTTGGTGCAGCTTCCATTGTTTCCGGTGTGGCTGTCACTGCCCCAGGTGCTGGAATACGTGGACGTCTTGGACGGAGATCTTTTGGTGGGGTGCCAGGCCTGGTTTGGGCTGTTTCCATGTTCACTGCAACATCTGCTGGAACATCTGGGATGACGACAAGTGGTGGGGTAGCAGGCTTTCTTTGGGGTGTCACTGCAACAGGCGCTGGCATACGTGGAATTGGACGAAGAACTTGTGGTGGGGTGCTAGGCTTGGTTTGGGTTGTCACCATGGTCACTGCAACATCTGGCGTGTCGAGTGGTGGGGTAGCAGGCCTTCTTTGGGGTGTCGCTGCGACAGGCGCTGGCATACGTGGACTTGGACGAAGAACTTGTGGTGGGGTGCTAGGCTTGGTTTGGGTTGTCACCATGGTCACTGCAACATCTGGCGTGATGAGTGGTGGGGTAGCAGGCCTTCTTTGGGGTGTCGCTGCAACAGGCGCTGGCATACGTGGACTTGGACGAAGAACTTGCGGTGGGGTGCTAGGCTTGGTTTGGGTTGTCACCATGGTCACTGCAACATCTGGCGTGACGAGTGGTGGGGTGGCAGGCCTTCTTTGGGGTGTCACTGCAACAGGCGGTGGTGTACTGAGTTGGGTGTCTCCAGAAGAGCCTGAAATATTCAATTTGCCCATGCAATTCCATCAATCACAGCAATCAACCCAAGTTTCAGGTGAGAGAAGTGCAATGCATGAAATTTAATTAATTGTTGTGCATACCAAATAAATGCGAGCAATCACTTACTGATGGTGTCTTCCAAAAACTCTTCTTGCATTTGCATGTACAGATCTGCTTTTGCTTGAAGCCTTTGTTTCTTCAATTGCACTGCAGCGGATGGCTCTGGAAATAAATATGTATTTATTAAATTTCGTAACGACCATACAGCATTGTCTTAGTGTAAATTTTTATCAGCTAGGCACTGGACAGAAAAAAGTAGGTCATTCTAACATTACATGCTGCAGTTGTCTGGCTTTTGTTCACTATTGCTTGGGCTAAACACTCGTACCTTTTGGAACTGCATCCACTTCTTTCCTCTTTTCTGAAAAATAACAGACATGTTATAGTATGAATAAGAGAGGACTACCAAAATAAGACTTTTCAACTGGATGCATGACAATGTCGATTGTCGTGTCACTTGTAAACTTTGGTCACGAACTCAGTTAGTACACTAAGCCTAGGTTATCGCATGAGTGCTCCTGTTTTTTTTCCAATTTCGTCGGTTACGGTACAGTAGGCTATCTCAATTGTTACGTTCCCCGAGGCCAATAAAATGATGAAAGGACGGCATGGAGGCCACTGGCCTCTACATTGTACGCTATAGCCTCCATCCAACCATCTAGGCCAGACCCTGCGAATAATACAAAATAACTTACTTTTTGTGCCAGCAGTTTTTTTGGCGGTTGTTTTTCCTTTCGTAGTGTTTTTTGCTTTGGGAGCACTCCGAGTAGTGATGTCTGGGGCTGCCTTTATGGCAAGCGGTTTGTCCATTTATTCCATAAACTAAGTTTTTGCTCTGGAAACTTAGTTTATGGGTCCAAAAACTAAGTTTTTGCTCGCATAACTATGGTTTTGCTCTTGGAACTCATATTTCAACTCCAGAACTGCAGTTCCAAGACCAGATGGACACAAACTTAGTTTCTGCTCGGCAAAAACTCAGTTTATGGACGGTACGGCCAGAAACTTAGTTTATGCGGCTAAAAACTTAGTTTCTGAGCAAAAACTAAGTTTCCAATCTGAAACCTTATAGTTCTGCGTCCCCCGGAACTATCATTATGCTCCAGAACTACCATTCTGGTCCAAAAACCAAGTTTGTGGATGTAAAAACTTAGTTTCTGGGCAAAAACTAAGTTTTTAACCGTAACGTATGTTTTATACCTCGGCACCATTATCACACTTCTGCACACAGTATACGCATTCTACGATCGGGGACGAGGTATAAAACACAAGTTATAAGAACTATTGTTTTATACCTCGTCCCCGATCGTACAATACATAATGGGAGCACAGGTTGGATAATGGAGCCGAGGTATAAAACATAGGTTACGGTTAAAAACTTAGTTTTTGCCCAGAAACTAAGTTTTTGCATCCAGAAACTTGGTTTTTGGACCAGAATGTTAGTTCTGGGGCATAATGATAGTTCCGGGGGACGCAGAACTAATGTTTCAGATTGGAAACTTAGTTTTTGCTCAGAAACTAGGTTTTTAGCCGCATAAACTAAGTTTCTGGCCTTACCATCCATAAACTAAGTTTTTGCCGAGTAGAAACTAAGTTTTTGTCCATCTGGACTTGGAACTACAGTTCTGGAGTTGAAACATGAGTTCCAAGAGCAAAACCCGAGTTGTGCGAGCAAAAACTTAGTTTTTGGACCCATAAACTAAGTTTCCAGACCAAAAACTTAGTTTATGGAATAAATGAACAAACCGCTTGCCATATGCCTTCGGCTTCTGACATGCTTGGTGCAGAATATTGTCCAACTCCTTTCTCTCTTCTGAAATATGAATTGTGAAATATAAATGCCACGAAAAAACATTTTTAAAAAACTCTGCCCACTGTACATGATATGGCCTACCGTAGCCTAGTAGGGTAGTTTCAGGTAGGCCTAGGCCTATCACGGGCTTACTGGTAGCCGCCTAATTAGGCCTAGGCCTATATTGACGAGCTTCCGTTCCGGCTCGATCTGCATGCATTCTGCGCCATCCCATTCCCAGGCATAGGCCTAGGCCTAGGCCCTACCCCTGCTACCGGTAGCCTGCCTAGGGGCCTAGCCCAATTTTTTTTACTGACATGACTGAAACTTAACTCACCTCCTAAGTCTAGTACATGTATAACAGCAGGGTATGTGCCTGGCCACCCTGGACACCGACTCATTACTTCTTCATCAACTTGCAGATCATCTGCAGACTTTTTTGGCTCCTTTATACTACTGATGGCAACTACAGACATCCTTCCATTTTCAGAAGGATCTGTCCATCTCAGAAGTGCATATTTTGGCATGATGATGATGATTGTTAGGAAATAAGGAACAAAACAATAATAAAAGTCAAAAGAAGAGATCAATCAATCACAATGAATGAACAACACACAAATGCAGAGTGTGAACAATCCACTTGATTGAGACACAAAGGAAAGCACTTGACAGTGAATGCTGTACAATGCTGTATGACAATGTATGACATGCATGGAAAAATTTGAATTGGTAGCCAAATTGAAAATGAGGCTCAGCAATGCACGCCATCTAGTGTCTAAGCCCCCTAGTGTTCTGCTTGCACAAGTGCAGAAAAGTAATAAATATTCGATAAAAATACAAAAAAAGTTGCAATTCTCACTGTAGGCAAAAAAAACAGAGGCTAGAAGTGCCTTCTGAAATATTTTTCTAGGCATGTGGGCTAAATTCAATTTTCCTACAAAAAAGGTACTTCTGTGATGCTGCATGTCATGCCAGGTGCATGGGTGTATCACAGAAGTACCAGCAGTGCATGCAGTGTACATGTCATGCATAGGCCTACATGTATTGTTGTGTGTACATCGACCCCATGTACATGAAATCATGAAATAACATGAATAATGGCAAGGCCTATAGGCCAAGGCAAGTTTTTGTGTTTTTGCAGATTTTAAAGAGCGTAGCTAGGCCTATATATAGGCAGGCAGGCAGCCCCATCAACTGATCAATCATCATGCATGCATGTTCATCATCATGCATGATGCAGAATGCAACAAACAATGCCTGTGATGCATGCTCATCATCATTCAGATTCATGATTCATGCTCAGGTCATGCCCTTGCCCTTTCAACATGTTCAATTCAAGCCTTAGCCGGCTTGCTACCGGTAGGCCATGGCCATTGGGATGGCCATGCCCTGTGTTGTACTTGTAGGCCATGGCCATGGGATGGCCATGACCTGTGTTGTAGGCCTTAGGCCTAGGCTAGGCCTTGGCCTTAGGCCTAGGCTACCAGGTCTGGCCCTGATCTGATGCATTGCATGATGCCGTTGATGGACATGATGATGGGGTCAGTCAGTGTCTACACTGACTGACCCCATCATCATGTCCATCAACGAACGGCATCATGCATCAAATCAGGCTACCGGTAGCTAGGCCCCCCTAATCACTACCGGTAGGTCCTATGGGCAGGTCTATCATACCAGTAGCTAGGTCAAGCCTAGTAGCCCTACATGTAGCTAATTTTGTGGGTCCTAGGCCTATGCCGTGGAATGCATGCGATAAGCCTGCGACATCACATAGGCCTACCCTAGCCATCATTTATTCAATAAATTGATAGTGCATGGTCCAGGCTAATTTTACTCTTGATGAAAATCTAATGTATTTTCCTTTTTTGACAGGATCTACAGACCAGTGTTGAGGCATTGGGGCAAACCCTTCTGGATCAACGTTGCCATATCCAGGCCTAGGTACATATCTGCCAGGTTGTTATTGCCTTCCCACATGTACACACGTAAATGAACATGAATATTGAAAAGGGAACAAGGGAAATTGATCAGCACGGAACCAATGGGACGGGGAGTACTACACCGGAAGGATGTAGTCCAGAGATAAGGCAAACAGTAAGAAAACGACGAGGGCCTTATATGAAGTACAAAGTGGTGCCTAGATGTCCAATGCCGCCGAGGACTAAAAGTGCTAAGAGACTTAAAAGCTTGCAAGAGAATTCAGATACAGGACAATTTGTGGGTTCTTTGGGATTTTCGCCCATTGATCTTTGTAACCCAGGTCCACTCTCTGACACACACACAAATGAAGGAAGTGAGGAGCCTCCTGAGGAAACCATTGCAACCGAACTACAGTCAGACCTCGTTAGTCCGAACCTGTTTGTTCCTGGGTTCCAAGTTCGGATTAGCGAAGTTTCCGGATTACCGAATTCGACATTGACCGGAGTGAAATTGGGTCACCATGACGACGGATGATCGACTCGACGATCGCCAAGCTGATGGAAGGCCTAACCAAACTTCACTGGTGTACCGGTAGCCAGATTAGAAATAAAGTCAACAAACAAAAGAAATATAATAAAAATATTTTAGCCTATTTACAACCGATTAGTATCATAAATAATGCACAGTTATGATAAAAATACACAACGGACACGAGACGAAATCTTTTGGGACAGTGCCAACGGCAAAGTAGTCAGGCAGTTCACATCACAGCATCATGTGTGAATTTTCAGACAGATGGCGCTCAATCGGCCTCATGATGTACCAGTGCCGTCGATCTAGGCCTACTTCTTGAAGAAATCCTCCAGCGTATGCTGAACCAGGCACTGTCTCCGGAATGAATTAAGCGTTTGTTGTACAGCCAAAGTTGCATCAAGATGTTCGGATACGTTGGGAAGGTTCGGATGCTGTTCTAGAAATGAAGTCTTTAATTGTTGCTGTGGTACCTCATGATTAACGTCATAGACGATGAGCGTCGTCAACAAAACAAAGATATCGCAAATTGCAATGCAATCAGCTGATCAGCATCGGCCATGTCGGCAGGCCACGTGTCAACAGGTCAACAATGTCTGGTTGAGTTTGTTCATGTTGTTAGGCCTACGGCAGACTGTGACAAAGGATGAACAGGACATTAATTAATCAGGTGTCAGCAGTTCCTGACCATCAATCGTAATTAGACCTACTTTGTATCAACAAGCTGGCTAATTTTCTCGGGGCCGTTCGCGATTACCGACAATTTAGACTTAGCCTAGTTTGGCAGGTCGACCCACGCCGACGGGCGGCGAGGCTTGGGTTCGGTTGGTCGGTTGAAAAGGCCTAGCTTAGTCCGGATTATACGGACAATTTTAAAGGGAATTTGCACTTTTGTTCCGCAATAACACTGTCCGGATCCGGATAGCGGGGTTTCCGGATAAGAGGGGGAAAATGCATGGCGGAAATTTGTCCCCAATGTACTGATGTTCGGATGGCGAGGTTTCCGGATTAACGCAGTTCGGATTAACAAAGTCTGACTGTATATCTTCTGGATGGAAATAGTCCCAGCATGCCTACATGTAGTAGTGGTGATGAGGTAGATTTAGATATGGTGACAATGGAAGATGAGGGAGAGATGGTCGAAATTGTTGATGACAGCTTAACTCCAGGTGGGTTTTTATGCCATGAATAAAGCATTTCAGTTGTAAGAGCAGCCTTACATGACTGTGCAACATGCAGCATTCATTATCAAACATTTGTCAAAATGTGATATGTTTGTAACCCATGACGCTAAATATAATTCAAATACCGGTATCTTATATGTGTTGTATCAAAAATAGATAAGGTCTTTATCTATTTTTGGTTGTATATAGTTACCCACATTCAGCAACTCCTCATATAGCGCCTGTTTTTGTTGCAGGTACACCTACAAAGGACATAGTTTTGGAGCAATTGCGAGTTGCTGCACAACAAGACAATGAATGCAAAGAGTCTGCCATTGACGATGGAGAAGTGGACATTGATCTCGACACAATTGATTTGGAAGAAACATGTCAGTCAATGCAGGATCAGGAAACCACCATTGAAGAGGGTGACCAGCCGATTTATGAAGGAGCTGGCATTTCTCTGTCTGTCAGCATGCTTCTGATCATGACATATGCCATGCGACATAATTTAACCTTGGAGGCGCTGAAAGACTTATTGACATTGATAAACCTGCATTGCCTTGTCCCCAACTTGTGTAAGACGAGTTTGTCAATGTACAGTAGCTTTTTCATGAAATTGAAAGGCCCAACTCCAATACTGTACAGATATTACTGCACAAACTGTTTCTTCTTCATGGGAGAAGAAAAAATGGAGACTTGCAAAGTGTACAAGAAAGGAGACAGCAGCAGCTACATCATCATGATCCCTATCGTCGAACAGTTGAAATCACTCATTCAAAGTAAGTACAGCGCAACTACCGGGTACTTGTTAGTAAGGGTTGAATTCAATAACCAAACCCGGGACATATCAGATTTAATACTTCCTACCACTACCATTGATAATGGCCACCTCTCTCAAGTATACTTTTTCATACTTGCTGCACAGTCTTCAGCAGAAACTGACTTGAAAGTGCCAGTATTTATTGATGTCGGAATTCAGTGTTTGTTTATCCTTTTAGGAATTGGTATCACAGGATTGATAGACTACCGCTTGAACAGGAAGGCCAAAGCAGGTTGCATTGATGATGTCCTTGATGGTGATTTGTACAAGGAAGTCTTTGACCACCAACACTTCTACGGCACAGATGAAGAAAGGAAGTCCAAGGAAATCCACATATCACTTCAAATCAATTCTGATGGAGTTGCTCTGTTTAAATCGTCAACTTTCTCTGTATGGCCAGTATACGCCACTATCAATGAACTGGACCCAAAATCGAGGTGAGTCAGTGTTGGTATCTAAATTATCCTATTATCAGCTAACTGAAAGATACCGGATTTGGATATCGACTAGAAATTACACTGGCCTGATTTGAAGTGTTTCTGATTCTATCCAGGAGAGAAAGATGAATATTTGCTGAGTAAAACTGAAATACCGGTACTTGATCAGATGTTGTAATAAATCGACCCAAGAGACCAGGCCTTTCCATTTGACGGGCGCTAAAATGTGCATGCGCCTTGCAAGGCGCATGCACATTTTAGCGCCCGTCAAACGGAAAGGCCTGAGAGACTATATGCTGTATCACAAACGAAAAATCTAATTTCTTTTCTCAGGTTCACGAGAGAGAATCGGCTATTTCTTGGTCTCTGGTATGGGAAAGAGAAACCCCGGATGGATGTCTTCTTGAAACCGTTAGTTGAGCAACTTCGTCAGATTTATTTTGAAGGTGGGTGGTTTTACTACGGTTCTTTTTTTGCCCACCATCACAAGTCAAAGCTACAGATCATTCTCAATTTCAAAATTGATGTACATGACAAAGATCTGTGCATGCACTTCTGCTGAAATCTCAACCAAAACTCTGATCTGAAGCTGAATTATGTGATGCAGACAGTGACATCGAAGACGTTGCATCAGACTCAACCATTGCTGAATCATGAATTGCGTCAAGTCACCCGGTTTCAGATCGAGTTTGTGGTTGCAATTTCGGCGGAAGTGCACACATCTGCTACATTCGAGAATCATCTATACTAGTATTCCCTCAGTCCAAAGAGATGAAAAGCACAAAAATTGACACACAATATATGATAAATAAAAAGGCAATTTCCAGAGTGTTTGCGAATTTTCGACCCCAACCGGGGTCTTCTTCAGGCTGGAACTTTACAATCCGAAACTCTAGAACAGACCCCCTCCCTAGAACAGTATTCCCTCAGTATTAGCAACAAGAAATGCTTAATTTTGTATTAAACCTGATAAAGGTGTCCCGATTTATAGACTTTTTACAGCTGTGGGTGTTAGTTGTGTGCCACACATCAGTTAATAATATTTTAATTTCATTTTGTGCTGTTGCAGGTTTCATGGTGCCCTCAGAAGGCCATGATATGAAGATACGAGTTGTGGTGCTTAGTATGGTTGCTGACTCACCAGTCCGAAGCATTATTCAAGATTTCGTACAGTTCAATGGCATGTACGGGTGTGGAACATGTTTGGCTAAAGGCAACTCGGCGAAGACAAGTGAAAAGGGGCACTGCCATGTTTATCCTTTTGATGACGAAAATCCTGTCACTGGACATACCGAGTTAAGGACCCATGAAGGCACCAAAGAACTGGCAAAACAGGCATCAGAAAGTGGCCAGGTACAGAAAGGTGTGAAAGGGACGAGTCCACTGTTCTTCCTTCCATTGTTCAATATCATTCGAGGCGTGGCACTTGACTACATGCATTGTGTATTGTTGGGAGTGGAAAAAATGTTGATGGCACGTTGGTTTGATACCAGCCAGAGAGATAAGCCCTGGTACATTGGCAAACAGTTGACAACACTTAATTCCCGCATGATGTCTTTCTCACCACCAAATGTCATCACCAGAGTACCTCGAAGTTTGTCAGAGCTGTCGCACTGGAAGGCATCAGAATATCGAACATTCCTCCTGTTCAGCTCGCTGCCTGTCCTGTATGGTATTCTACCAGCCGACTACTTCCAGCATTTCCTTTTGTTGGTCGAGTCCATTCATATCTTGTTGCAGTCTTCTATTTCCCAATCAGATATGAAGCGAGCAAGGTTGATGTTACGGAAATTCTGTCTCTATATGGATGTTTTGTATGACCCTCGATACGAGACTTCAAATGTTCATGGGCTGTTACATTTATGTGACAAGGTACAGGACCTTGGGCCATTATGGGCTCATAACTGTTTTTTTTACGAGGACCTGAATGGTGACTTGCGCCACCTCTTTCACGGCACTCGGAATGTCCATATGCAGATTACTGTAGCAGTCTACATGCAGCAGAGGCTCCCACAACTCATCGATTGCATAACTCAAGGCTCTGAGGCATCAGATGTCTACAATCAGTTGACGAAGCGAAATGTACCTAGGCGTCGACAGACGGAAATCATATCAGGAACTCAGTATGCAATTGGGAAGATGACCTACTGCACACCTAGTGAAGGAATTATGCATCAAATCCGAAGATTGCATGGCAAAAACATCGGTTCGTGCTACAAGTTCCTTCGCCTCATCAGTAATGGTTGTATGATACATTCGGAAGAATATACATTAGCGACACGCCGCAACAGCTACACAGTGGTGTATGCGTACCAGCAAAGTGTGTGTTATGGACAGATAAAGTACTACATGAAGTGTACTCTGCCGGATTGTTCTGTATACTGTGCCATTGTACAAGACTTGGAAACCGTTACAGATTTTTCTGTGTCCACAGACAGAGTCGCCAAAGTTCCTCATTTGCACCCAGTTAGAAAATCAAATAATGCACTGAAGGTGATTCCAGCCTCAGCTATCAAGAATATGTTGGTTTATATGTCAATGCCAGGTTTGCCGTGTTCATTTGTGGCAACTTTCCCAAACTACTGTGAGAAGGATTAATAGGAGCAGTAGTTCTACCGAACCAATACACTGTAAAACTCTCCTCATTGCAATCGACCATGAAAGGAGTTCACTATAGGCATTGAATTGGACTGTAGTGATCCGATTCCTATTATTGGTCAAGTGACTGCCAACTCATGTTATTTGCTTTCAAGTGATGGTTTTGCCTCACAGTTTCTGATTTGTATTTCATTCAGTACCGGTACAGTAGTTTTGTAGGCCCACTTCAATGGTGTAGGTGGGAATGTGTATGAATTAAATACGAACAATACATGCAATGTAAATGGACAAATTTTTTTGTTTCATTAATTGTCTTTCCACAGCAAAGAATCATATTTTGTCATTCCTTGACATTTTTGCCCATTGAATATTATGAAAATGTTTAGATCCTGGAAATATGAACTCCAAGAGATCATGAAAAGGTGATACCATGTTTCGTGTGCCAAGGTGATGATATTTTGGTGCTACGAGTAATGCCAAAGATACGAAGTCCAAGAGGTAATGAAAAGGTAATCTGCATTGAAACTAAGCATGCTAAGTCCAGGAGGTAATAAAAAGGTAAACCACATAGAAACTGAGTCCAGGAGGTAATAAAAAGGTAAACCGCATAGAAACTAAGTCCAAGAGGTAATAAAAAGGTAACCCCATATTGCTAAAATAATGGGTAAGTTTGCAAGGCGATGATAAGGTAATACTACGAATTAGTTTAAGTCCAAGAGGTAATGAAAAGGTAACCCAATGTTTCTAAAATTTGCAAGGCGATGATAAGGTAATGGGTGTGTAGAGCCCGAGGTAATGATTTGGTAACAGTGTGATTCAGAGGCGATGAAAAGGTAATATGGAGGCGATGATAAGGTGATTCCGATTTTGAGGTAACAATGAGGTGATGATGAGGCGATGATAAGGTATATAGCTATTACCTCCATTTGGTCTGGGATTGTTACATTCTAATCTCTGACAATTGGTTTCTATACCCATGCCGCTTAATCCGTCATTCAACAATAGAAGTGGACACTTTTTACAGGGGG
>NMRB01000670.1:251990-264718 GCA_002633025.1 Notospermus geniculatus | reverse complement strand
ATGTAGAAATGTTATTATTTTGATATCAATAAAATTTATTTTTTTGTTTTGTTGAATTCAACCGTCTGTTCAGTCTTTATGAATAGAGCCGCTGGCCTCCATACGGAGAGAATGGTGTATGTGATGGCCCAGAATCCCTTTTCCTCACAAAATAGAAACCCATGATTTATTTTGATTCATTTTTGTGAGGGAAACGTTCTCTGGGTCCAGTCCTCTCACTGTTTTGTTTCTCTTGTAATCATTATCCTCTGGTTTCACAGCATGGTTTGTTAAAGAAACCCCCAGGGACACAAAGTTCACATGACGTGCTTCCCTCCTGGCCAAATTATTTATTTACTCATGGTCACTTGTATCTATTCTTGTGGGTTAATTCTGGCTTTAAACCAATTCATATACTAGTTGTCTGAGTGGCTTTAAATTATCCCTTGTCAAAACCAGGCTTTGTCCATGTGAACTTTGTGTTTCGGCTCTTTTGATATTAAGGGTTAGGGTGCACTTCACCTGAGAGCCTACTGCAAGCTGTTAGTATTGTATACTAACTGAACTTGGATGACACTAACAGATTGCAGTACCCAAAAAGAGTCTTCAGCCTGGGCAGGAGAAGCTCATGCACAACAAAACTTGGAATAAAGTAACACATAAACTGCTGAAGCATGTTAGTGCATTGTTAAGAAACAGCGAAGCAGGAAGCAACAAGGCAAATAAGCAAGAACAGCCAACAGTATTCTCTGCACCTTTAAAAAATGCGCACCTAGGGGTGACAAATGAAATTCTCAGCAACAGCAAATGTTTGTTCACCTAGAGATTTTTCAAGAAAAGGCCCGTCTCTGTCCAGGTTCTAACCTCACACTCAACACAGGGCAATATAAACTACCCTGCACGCCAGATACCCCATGGCTTGGTTCCACAGGAAAATAGAGAAGACACCCATCCCCTCCCCTGGACTGTAATGAGCAGAGTGGCCCAGAAAAGGTTCCCTGGGGAGTGAGCAAAATATATGCAAAGATAACCCCTGCTGCCAAAATAAGCTGAAAAAACACCGAACAGGAGCACCGGATGTTCACTGATTTGGACCTGTTAACATGGGCGCGCGTCGGTGATTCACCCGCACTAGGCCGTTTCTGCCCACCTGCCACCCGTCTGGCGCGGTTGAAAGACCCATATGCAAATTGCCTTCGGACACACTGATGTGCGTGCAACAGTGACAAAATCAGTTCTTGGCAGCCCCCGATGCTTAACTGACTACCGTGCAGTGTTAACTGACTACCGTGCAGGGTTAACTGAACGAAATGTGCACGTAGCTGGAACACCACATAAGTATGCATGGGCCTAGTCAAATTCGAATATAACGATGTCAGAGCAACAGCAGTTAATCCTAGGCCATATCTAAGGTGATACAAACGGAAACCAAGGGTGTTAATGCCTCGAATAACATCCCGCCCTGGTTAACTGACCAAGTAACACGGGGTTCTCGGACATTCTTGTCACGAGTGGCTGAGAGTGCCAGTTAGTTAACGGGTTAACCAACAAAGGAACCAGATTTTGTCACTAGTGCGTGAGAGTGCCAGTTAGTTAACACCAAGTTAACACAAGAAGGCCTTGTAGGCCAATAATTCAATGCGTGAGAGTGCCAGTTAGTTAACACCAAGTTAACACAAGAAGGCCTTGTAGGCCAATAATTCAACAAATTCTACAAATTTCAAAGCCCTGGGTTCACCGGTGTGAAATTGACAGCGTGTACAAGGACATGTTTCGCGACATTTAGCTTCCCGTCAGAATCATGACATCTCGGGATCGAAAAAAGGCCTTCCTTGTAGGTAAATTACTCTGCATCCGATGAAGATAATGACTTGAAATTTTTAGGACACCGAAGGCTACTATTTACCTCGGTGTACAACAAATTTCAAAGCCCTGGGGTCACCGGTGTGAAATTGACAGCGTGTACACGGAGGGCATGTTTCGCGACTTTTACCTTCCCGTCAGAATTCCGACATCTCGGGGTCGAAAATAGGCCTTGCTTGCAAGTAAATTACTCTGCAACTAATAAAGATATTGATTTGAAGTTTTAAAGACACCGAGGGCTACCCTTTGTCTCCGTGTACCACAAACTTCAAAGCCCTGGGGTCACCGGTGTGAAATTGACAACGTGTTGAAGGAGGCCATGTTTCGGGACGTTTGCTTCCCGTCAGAATGCCGACCGCCGGGGCACGAAAACCCGCCTTGCTTAGGCCAATTATGCCTAGGTCACATATCCACCGGGGCCCCTACGATTTTCCCCACCGGCGGCTTGCCGTGGATTTCAGAGACCGTACGGGTCCATTACGAATTTCGTGTCTACGGTGTGTGTGGTCACATATTCTACGGTGCCCGGTGAAAATTGGTGGAGAGTAATCGCAAGACCCGTCAACAATCGGCCTAGGTCACATATCCACTCCGGGGCCCGTACGGCGAGTAAAAACAGACATTTTGGCCGATTTTCGCCAATTTCGTACGGTGCCCGGCCGGTTCCCTCACGGTCGCCACGGGCACCGGGACATTTTTCACCAGCCAAACGGGCGCCGCATTGATTAGCTTGCTGCTCCCAATTCTCCCGGCGTTTTCATGTGATCGGTAGGCCGTAGAAAGCCCGTAGAAGGCCCGTAGTGTACCCTGCGGGTCCTGTGCGGGCTCCTGCCAGTGACCGGGCGGGCTTCGCACGATTTTGTCTGCCAATTCTCGTGAAAAAAGTTTGACGGGTACCGTGCGGTGTACCACCTGTTCATCGGACGGAGCTCGGAAGCTTACCGCACGGCATCCGGCCGACACCTTCACGGTTTGTTGACGGGCGTCTTGCGATTACTCTCCACCAAGTTTCGCCGGGCACCGCCCGAACGCCGTAAAATATGTGACCACATGAAAGTCGTAATGGGCCCGTACGGTCTCTAAAATCCAGGGCAAGCCGTCGGGTGGGGAAAATCGTAAGGGGCCCTGTGGATATGTGACCTAGACATAAAGGTGCCGGCCGGTTGCCGTGTGGTAAGCTTCCGAGCTCCGTCCAATGAACAGATGCGCCGCAAGGCGCCCGGTTGGGGCCCGGCCGGGGTACTCATGGCGACCGGCCGGGTGCCGTGCGGCACCCTTGAGAACCGCAAGGCGCCCGTCAATTTTTTTTTCACGAGAATTGGCAGAAAAAAATCGTGCGAAGCCCGCCCGGTCACCGGCAGGAGCCCGCACAGGACCCGTAGGGGACACTGGGACCTTCTACGGGCTTTCTACGGCCTACCGGTCAGATGAAAACGCCGGGAGAATTGGGAGCAGCCAGCTAATCAATGCGGCGCCCGTTCGGCTGGTGAAAAATGTCCGGTGCCCGTGGCAACCGTGAGGGAACCGGCCGGGCACCGTACGAAATTGGCTGAAATTGGCCAAAATGTCTGTTTTTACTCGCCGTACGGGCCCCGGAGTGGATATGTAACCTAGGCATTACTCGGCAACCAAATAAGATTGACTTGATATTTTCAGGACACCAAGGGCTATCCTTTGACTCCGTGTACCGCAAATTTCAAAGCCCTGGGGTCACCGGTATGAAATTGACAGCGTGTACAAGGAGGACATGTTTCGTGACATTTAGCTTAACGTCGGAATCATGACATCTCGTGGTCGAAAATAGGCCATGCTTGTTGGTGAATTACTCTGCAACCGATGAAGATAGTGACTTGACATTTGCAGGACACCGAGGACCACCCTTCCTCTCGGGGTACTACAAATTTCAAAGCCCTGGGTCACCGGTGTGAAATTGACGGCGTGTACACGGAGGGCATGTTTTGCGACATTTAGCTTCCCGTCAGAATCATGACATCTCGCGTCGAAAATAGGCCTTGCTTGTAGGTGAATTACTCTGCAACCGATGTAGATAATGACCTGAAATTTACAGGACACCGAGGGCTACCCTTTACCTCGGAGTACCACAAATTTCAAAGCCCTGGGATCACCGGTGTGAAATTGACAGCGTGTTAAGGGGGACATGTTTCCGACTTTTTTGGCGTCGTGTCAAAATTCAGCGAATCAAAACATGCCTGCAGGTAATTGCCTCTTTTTAGTAATTTTGTGGCTCTGAAAAGGGCCCTTTTTTCTCACTGATATTTGATGACTTCATCGAAGATATCTGCATCATCGAAAGATTGCCCCTCTCATCTCCCTGTGGTGCCTAGAAAAGCCTTGGCGGTTCAGATGGACGCCGTCTTCGCACACCATCTGCCTTCCATCTAGTTTCTTGAACTTCCAAAAGTTAAAGAGGCCGCTGCTGTCAATCTTTTCGCTTGTTCAAGTAATTCGTTCAGGCGTCGTGCTTTCAGGTGAAAGGCCTCCTCCTTGATCCCAAACTTCAACGTCCCGTCTCTTCTAATACTGTATCTTTTTAGGACGCTCGTTGCCATGAAAATCTTTATTCTGAATACTTCCTTGAAATCGAAGGCAAGATCGACTATCGGTTTAGCAACTTCTTCCGGACTTCGACTGGCCAGATCGTCCCCCCCCCCACACACACACTTGAACGATGACCACGTCTGGCGCAAAACTCCTCACTCTAGGGGAGACCGGGGCTAGTTGTAACATTTTTCTTTTAAGGCCTATTTCTTCCTTATAACAGGATGTATTTATAACCTGCTTGGTATTTTGAATATTTGATATCAATGGTTACTTGTACACAAAACAAAGGTCGGCCATCTCTATCCATGTCTCTGAAAAATGGGTCCAAAGTCGACTGTTACCACTTACCCCGTTAAAAAAATGTCGGGGTTAGTTGTAACACATGTTGGGGTAGGTTGTAAAACATGTTGGGGGTAGGTTGTCCGTTTGTAGTTTCGAGTCATCTTGGAAAATAAAAGGATGGTAACATTCTTTGCATTGCCTAACAGCAGAATCTCTCTACTGAGGACACTTTTAGGACAGTAAGATAAGGTATAGGCTGTACACATCCTGTGACACTGTAACAGTAGGGCGAACACAGTCTAGCACTGGCTAATTGATGTCCCATGAATCCCGCGTCCCCTACACCAACAAAAGACGGTCGGGTAAGGCCCAATAAGAACTAGACACCTAGATGTAGAAAAGTGGAGTAGGTTTTAACAGATTTGGGGCAGGTTGTAACAGGGTGTTACAACAAACCCCACCCTATAGTTCAGGTCAAATGTGTGCTGCAATACCTATGCATGTGGAAGTGAGCCTTATCACACTGGACCAGTTGTACAAGCTTTACATCCTTATTCAAATAGTATCCAAACAAACTTCTTAAACCGCACAGGCAGTGAAGCAGGAGAGTTTTTCTGATCATGTCATTTTTTACTTTTATGCACCAAAAACGTTTTTGTCAATTTTTTTGTACGTCATTTCGTATAAATGGATGCCCTTTGGTACAAAGGTGGTCGATATCAATGTCAATCTATTTGAGGAAACTCAGCCCTTCCCAGCGTATACTCAAGGAAATATTAGCTCTGTTACAACCTACCCCTGTTACAACTAGCCCCGGTCTCCCCTACTGTACGTTTCTTCAGCCCTTAGTCTGGGATGCTAACAGTCCTAACTCTCCCCGCGGTCCTCTACGGTGAAGTCGGCTGAAAATCTGGCCAACCATTTCTTCTGTTTTTTTTTTCATTGTGGCATCATACTTGGGATAGGTCTCCTGGAAGGACGTGGAGACTAGTCAATTGTTAATCATTGACCAAGCACCCGTGGGTAATCATATGCCTGGTCAACCCCCTTTATTTATATGGGCCTATTTACAGTAGTACAGTTTATGTTTGTGTGTAGCATATTTACATTTTTAAAATCTCTGTTGGCCTGAAACAGCGTTTAGTTATAATGCCTGATATATAATGATATTTACAATACAATATTTACATATTTTCAACTTTAGATGTGATCCGCATTGAAACTGAAATGAGTGGCCAATGACAATGCCACCAGCCAGGCCGGGGATATAGAGATATACATGTAGAGAGATGTATAAATAGTGAGTGAGGGGAACTGTCGGTGATCCACAACCCTGCAGCTGCTCTTGCAGTCATACAGGGCGTGGTATGACCGATCACCCCCATCACATCCGTAAATGAAGTTTTAAGAGGAGAGGAAAGGGCACTCCGTCAAGACTGGACGTCATTCTTTAACATTTTAATTATACGGGGGATGCGAGGGGAAGTGTCGGTGATCCACAACCCGGCAGCTGCACTGACAGTCATACAGGCGTGGATGACCGATCACTCCCATCGCATCAGCGAAAGAGAATTTGAGGGGAGGAAGGGGACTCCGTCACAACTGGACGTCATTTAAAATTTTTTAGTGGGGGGGGATGCGAGGGGGCGTGTCGGTGATCCACAACACTGCAGCTGCACTGACAGTCATACAGGCGTGGATGACCGATCACCCCATCGCATCTGTGAGTGAAAATTTGAGGGAGGACTGTCCGTCATAGCTGAAACGTTTTTTTTAAATTAATTTTTTGAGGGGGGAGGGGGGATGCGAGGGGAACTGTCGGTGATCCACGACACTGCAAATGCACTGACAGTCATACAGGCGTGGTATGACCGATCACCCCCTCGCATCTGTGAATGATTGTTAAGGGAAGGCAGGGACGCTCCGTTACGGTCAGACGTCGTCGCATCCGAGTGACAGAGAAGGGGTTTCATTTAATATGTCAAGAAATACCGATGTGATAGCCGAAGAACCCAAGCACAGTGTGGCAAAGGGTATGGTAATAAATAACGGTCGGTGGCTCCCTACCCCCTCCATCAGGCAGCATCCGACAGGCACGGCCTGTACTTCCACCATGACAGAGGGAGACGGGAGGCACCGCCCGTCATACGCTTTAATTGAAGGTAGAATTGCCCGACAAACAGCTCGGTAAGCGGCGGCGAGGACCACCCCGCCGGACCGCAGTGTTACTTTTATTGATTTTATTGCTAATACTTCAAGAGCTGTTTTAGGCTCAAGATGATGTCCGAAGTTTACTATGATGAACTATCAGCCTCAATTAAGAGAGAAAAGCAGTCAGACAAGTGGAAACAGAGCAGAAGGACTTGAAATTTATAGAAACTGCAGACTCAAGACGGGCGACGTTGACCAATCTTTGATATTGGCTGTACGTCCATACTTGTCATAAAGTTAGAAAACATTTGGCAATTATTGTTGAATTGTTGTTGTTTTCTTAGTTTTATTCATTGACTTTGAAGTTGAAGTTGAAGTTGAACCATGCTGCCATTTCCACGTTGTTTGGTTTCTTGTTACTTGGTTTCTTCCATTCAAAAGTAGGTACAAAACCTTTACACTCTTACTCAGGGTTTCTTCCTCAAACAATTTGGTTAAAGTTCCTCAAAGTAAATACATGTAGATATCAGTGACCCAGTAATTCGCCGTACCCATTATTTTATACAACATGTACCATAGTCCAACCAATCTTGGAGGAATAACCAGTCAGGTTTTATTCCTCCAAGAACCAAATTGGCTATTGACTTGATACTTGTAGGTGACTTAGGGGAATGCTAGATCTCAGTGTACACCAAGTTTCAGTTATCTGCGGTTCCTGGTTTTAAATCTATTTCACCTAATTTGAAATAGCATCATGCATTTTGATTGTTAGTTACGCACGCGTTAGTGACAAGAACGCTCAGTGTCAGTTAACATGCACGCGTTAGTGATACGAACGTTAAGTGTCAGCTAACATGCACGGGTTAGTGACAAGAATGTTCAGTTAACAGTCACGGAGCAGTGACAACGTTCGTTGTCAGATAACATGCACGCGTTAGTGACAAGAATGCTCAGTGTCAGTTTACCTGCACGCGTTAAGGGCGGTTTACACTAGGTTGCACCAAGTTGCAAGTTGCAGCAACTTGCAACTTGTTGCAAACTACCTGGGACGGTTAAAGGCCCGTTTACACATGCAACTTTTCATATGCAACTTCATGCAACTTGTTGCATAAACCTGATGAGACCAAAAATTTCATCAAAGTTGCATTGTGTAAACAGGTATGGAACTTGTTGCAACTAACTACTGCAACTTGTTGCAAATTACTGCAACTTGTTGCAAATTTAGGATCCAGATCCTATTTTCTGGTGAAGTTGCAACAAGTTGCACGTTGCTGACCAATGAGAATACAGCAAGAAATCATGTGACGTATACTAAACCCAAAATGACTGCGGAACAAAGGGTTCCCGCCCAAATTCATGCAACTTGTTGCTAACTTTTGCAACTTATCGCGCTGGATGTTGCAATGTGTAAACGAAAACTGGTGGACTGCAACTAGTTGCAGGTTGCAGCAACTTGCAACTTCGATGCAACCTCCAGCGTGATCGAGTTGCAACAAGTTGCAGACCCGTTTACACATGCAACTTTTATGAAACTTTTTGGTCTCATCAGGTTTATGCAACAAGTTGCATGAAGTTGCATATGAAAAGTTGCATGTGTAAACGGGCCTTTAGTGACAAGAACGTTCAGATAACAGTCACGGAGCAGTGATAAGAATGGTTGGACGGGACGCGAAAAGTTGCGAAACATGTCGTCCTTCAAAATGATGTGAATTTCAAACCTCTTACCCGATCGCTTTGAAATTGACGGGACTCCGAGGTAAAGGATTGCCCTAGATGTCCTAAAATTATCAGGCAATTATCTTATTCCGTTGCAGAGTGTGGCCAACGTTCATAGCGTGATTTCATCTTACTCTTGAACGAAACCAAGATACAGAATAGCACAAAATTGACACACAAAATGATAATAAGCAAGAAGTCAATCTCCAGAATTCACAAATTTTCGACCCCAACCGGGGTCTTTTTCAAGTGGAACTTTACAATCTGAAACTCTAGAAAAGACTGAGCTGAAACCCGAATGTGGAACTAACCTGTGTAGACAGGATAAGTGAGCAATTAAGGAAAGAATAGTGTCCAAGCACCACGGATTGTTGCTGGACCTAATTAAGAGAGTGGATGTAATTAAGGAAAGAAAAGTGTCTAAGCCCCACGGATGGTTGCTGGACCTAATAAAGAGAGTGGATGTAATTAAGGAGAAACTGATTTAGCTGAAAGAAAAGGGTTTAATAATATGACATGTGTAATACATAACAAGCACAAAGCGAAAAGATGCACAAAGGTCAACACAAAGTAAGAGAATATAAAGGAAGTCAACTTCCAGATTGTAGGAAACGGGCTTGAACGAAACGGGCTATTGATTTGATACTTCAAGGTCACTTAGGGCAATGCTAGATCTCAGCGCAGGCCTACACCAATTTGGACATTTGTCACTAGTTAGCAAACAACTAAAAAACCTTTACCAATTTACTTTCAGCCATGTCGAACGAAACTGGTTTCTGGGCCGAGATGGCGAAGTTGGATGTGGTCAACCCCGAGGCTAAACGAGTGAAGGGAGATGAGGAGAGGAAAGCAGAAGAAAGAGAGCAGGAAAATAAGGCAAGTCCTTTAGTTCCTCCCATAACTGCGGTTCCTGTTGTGTGCCTTCGCCGCTGTTCTGTGCCTTCCCTGCCTGTGTTGGTAACTTCGCTAGCGTCTGAATCGTCCGAGGGCGCGGATGAAAACAGTTCAGACTCTGACGATTCTCCTCGAGGTGGTATTAATATTATGTTACAGAGGGCACCTAAAAAGGGAAAGAATCGAAGAAAATTAAGGAAGCACAGGCGTCCTGATCCCATTAAGGAAGCGACTTTGCTGCATTTGGCTTCCCCCAGTTTACCTATGACGAAAGGAGAGGAGGAAATGGGTAAAGCGAGTCCTGACGTCCCTCGCACCTATGCAGAGGTTGTTGCGTCGCCTCCGTCATCGCCTAACCAGCAAATTTACCGTGCCCTTCATCTGAGTCTGTTACTGGAAAAGAGACTTCAAAAGAGGGCAATTCAAAACAGGACAGGGCTCCTGATTCTTCTCCTGCTACAACTTCGCCAGGGGCAGCATCTTCTAATTTAGCTTCCGCCACTTCGCCTCCGGGCAATCAGGAAGATAGAAAGCAGGCTAGTATGGATGTGCCTCGCACATATGCGGAGGTAGTGGCAAAATCGCCTCCGCCATCTCCTGTCACAGCTAATTTACCGTCCCCCTCATCCACTGAGCCAATGAAAAAGAAGAAGAAGGCCAAAAAATCAAAACAGGACAGGGCTCCTGATTCTTCTCCTGCTACAACTGCTGCTTCCGATATCCCAAAAAAGTCGAAAAAGACCGCTGCTTCCGACATCCCAAAAAAGTCGAAAAAGGCAAGAAAATCCAAAAAGGACAGCAATGCTCCATTGTCGTCCGAGGCCGACGATGTCAGTGAACAACCAAAGAAAAAAAAGAAGTCCAGGGCTCCTGATGCTTCCCCGTCCATCTCACCCGAAGCCGACGATGTCATTGAACAACCAACGACAAAAAGGAAGAAGTCCAAGGATCCTGATTCTTCTCCGGCATCCCCGCCCAGTAAAATAGGAAAGAAGGCCAAAAAGTCAAAGAAACACAAAAAGGATAGGAATACTGAATTGCCATCCGTCGAACCGACTTTGCCGGCTGCAAATGAGGATGTCACTGAAACCGAAGCAGCTTCGCCTTTAGCGTCCTCGATTTCTGACGTCCCTCGCACGTATGCGTAGGTTGTGGCGTCAAGTTCGGCTACTATTTCGCCTCCTCATGCGTGGCCACTGGATCAAGACAGGACAGGGGTCCTGAATCTTGTCCGGCTGCAAATGAGGATGTCACTGCAACTTCACCTTCAGCGTGCTCCTTATGCGTGGCCACTGGATCACGACAGGACAGGGGTCCTGAATCTTGTCCGGCTGCAAATGAGGATGTCACTGCAACTTCACCTTCCGCGTCCTCCTCATGCGTGGCCACTGGATCAAGACAGGACAGGGGTCCTGAATCTTGTCCGGCTGCAAATGAGGATGTCACTGGACCATCCGTGGCCGACGATGTAACATCACCCGACATCATTGACGTCAGTCGCACATATGAATGCCCAATAGAAGGATGTCCGGCAATAGTGGTCAACATGGAACTTCACCTCATAAGAAGTGAAATTCACGATGACATTGAGAACCGTCAAAAGATCCTAGATGTACATAGGGCTTGGCCTGATGAAAGTTCCCAGACATCCCAGGAAGTTTCCCCTATAGCCTATAGTTGATGTTTCCAGGGTTTCCCCCTAGAGTTTCCCGGCCACATGCAACAAGAAAATGCAAAGGTAAGAAGATTTCGATGAGCGATGAAGAATCGGAACAAAGTGAAGGTTCCCCATATGCCCCATCGCATTCAACTTACGATGGTTCCACTTCTCGCGAAGACTCACCACGTTCCAATCCAGAAGATGACAACGAATCAATGGATAGTTGGATACGGCGTCACAAACGTATTGAATGTCCTGTACCCCCGCCCCCTGGATTTGGTGAACCAGAAACGTCGGAACAGTCAAACCAAGTAGAAAGGGGCACAGCGGTTACCAAGGCTTCGGCTGACAAGAAGTCGGACTCATCTCCAATGCCATCAACTCACCGAACAAGGCGTTTTGGAGAGAATGCTGGTGTTGCGCACAAGCGTTCATCTAAACGCAACCAATATGAATGCCCAGTAGAAGGTTGTCCGGCAAGAGTGGTCAGCATGAAAGATCACCTCTTAAAAAGTGGGGTTCACAAGGAAATTACCCTGGAGAACCGTCAAAAAATCCTAAATGAATATAAGGATCACATGCAGGAAAACAAAACCCGTCGTCCCACTGGCGATAACAAGCCAACAAATGGCTGCAACACGTTATTATTTCGATCCGGAATTATCACCGTCCGGAATAGGGTCGGAATTAGCTTTTTTGTATAAAAGTATTGACCCGAGCTAGTGGGTTTTTACAACAGTTACGACCTGCTCAGTGAAGTTTGTTTTTATGAATAAGGCGCATAACCCGGGCGTTAATTACTTAAGATCCGTGCGACCTACTCAACCATAAACAAGGTGTGAAGTACTTTATTGTCTACCCGGGATGTGACAATTTCGATTGTTTTTAGAATTGTCATGATCAGGTAGGTCGTGCCGCGGCACGGGTTACCTGCCTTCCGAAAATATTTCTGAAATGAGTTGGAAAGGCCGGGCAGGTGTTTGTGAAGTACTTTATTGTCTACCCGGGACACGACAATTTCAGTTGTTTTTAGAATTGTCATGATCGGGTAGGTCGTGCTGCGGCACGGGTTACCTGCCTGCCGAAAATATTTCTGAAATGAGTTGGAAAGGCCGGGCAGGTGTTTGTGAAGTACTTTTATTGTGTGCCCGGGACATAGCAGTTTAGATTTTTGTTGAATTCGCCTGGTCGGGTAGGGCAGGTACCCCCGTGATGCGGGACGGGGTACCTGCTTGATGATTGTGAAACCAATTGAACACGACGGGCAGGTCATGTGAAATTCTTTTTTCTCTACCCGGGTTCTGAGTGGATTTTGGAAGTGTCCTGGTCGGTAGGTGGTAGTGCGCTGGCTAACATAACCTTGTGTTAAAATATCATCTCTAGAACCAGATGAACCGTGAACAAACCGGGCAGGTATACAGCCAGGGTGACCTGTTTTATGGTGAAGGTGAATAACAACCGAATGGATCATGATTTACCGGCAGGTGGGATTATACCTGCGGGTTAACGATTTTAAGGAAAAAAAAGAACCTGGCCCCATCACTTCATCCGTAAACACATTGAGGGCTGTATATATATTGAGCAACCTTTCTCAGCCATTCCGGTGCTCAGTGTTCCCCCC
>NMRB01000670.1:177903-246509 GCA_002633025.1 Notospermus geniculatus | reverse complement strand
TCTAAACTGCTATGTCCCGGGCACACAATAAAAGTACTTCACAAACACCTGCCCGGCCTTTCCAACTCATTTCAGAAATATTTTCGGCAGGCAGGTAACCCGTGCCCCGGCACGACCTACCCGATCATGACAATTCTAAAAACAACCGAAATTGTCATGTCCCGGGTAGACAATAAAGTACTTCACAAACACCTGCCCGGCCTGTCCAACTCATTTCAGAAATATTTTCGGAAGGCAGGTAACCCGTGCCGCGGCACGACCTACCCGATCATGACAATTCTAAAAACAATCGAAATTGTCACGTCCCGGGTAGACAATAAAGTACTTCACACCTTGTTTATGGTTGAGTAGGTCGCACGGATCTTAAGTAATTAACGCCCGGGTTATGCGCCTTATTCATAAAAACAAACTTCACTGAGCAGGTCGTAACTGTTGTAAAAACATACTAGCTCGGGTCAATACTTTTATACAAAAAAGCTAATTTCGACCCTATTCCGGACGGTGATAATTCCGGATCGAAATAATAACGTGTTGGCAATAAAACCTCTCAGAGGTTCACAAGTTGACAAAGGAGGAGGTTACTTATGCTGTAAACTGTAAACAAGCTGCCGGCAGACGAAATGTTGTCGGAGATGAAGACAAGACCAAACCAACAACAGTACTCGATGACCTGTTAAATGAATTTAAGATATACCTCAATAATTCTATGGACAATGAGAAAACTGCACTTGAACATGTCTACAGGTTGCGAGTGATTTGCCTTGCTCTGGCGGGTAAGGAAGTTTTCAACATGTCGCACCTAAAAAACATCCCTAACCTTGGAGACAAGGAAGGAATATTTGAGAAATGGGTGTCCTCAGGGCAATACAGGTACACGACACTCAGCAACGTCTGTGTTACGCTCAACAAGCTTGTTTTGTGCGCGCAGTCCCTTCAGCATAGCCAGCGAGTTTCACTAGGTTGGATTACACCAGATAGGTCGTACCGCGATTACCTCTCAAGCATCGAATCCTTCCAAAGGAAAATTAAAAAGCGAGGAAATCGAGAATTGTTGGTTAAGTCGGTGGCTAATACTGACTTTGACACTATACTGGACCATGATGCTATCACCGAATTCGAAGATAGCGAAATGTGGAACGCACGTGTGCGTCAGCTCCAACAAAAAGAAGAGATTGGTGGACAATGTCGTTCCCAGGCAGAATTCATTGACCTGCGGAATGTATTGATCCTATCGATACTTTTGGCAAATTGCAAGCGCGCTGGGGAGGTGGCTCACATGACCGTCAATGAATTCAACCGTGGTTCATGGTCAGATGACGGCGAATGCTACGGTGTGCGAATCACAGAGCATAAAAGTGATATGTCCAAAACATGCCCCATAGTTTTCTCCAAGACGCAGCAAAAAGCAATGGAGCGGTACATCAAGTACGTGCGCCCATTTTCNGTAGTTTTTAAGGTACCCCTCCAATGCATGTTTATGCAAGATATGAAGTTGCTCGGTGAAATAATGACAAACTGTGGCAGGTTCGTCACTTTTGTCGAACTTTGACCTCTGTGACCTTGAAAAGTAGGTCAAATCAAAAAACCGTTATATATGTTATGTATCCTTATTAGCTACACCTATGATAAAAATTTGAAGATGATCTAGTCATTAGTTCAGGTGTTATTGTACTTTTTGTGTTTTTGGTTTCCGCCACCTGGTGGCCAAACTGAGAGTCGAATCGGACCGAAACTTGGTGTCGTGGGTCATCTGACCTAGGGGTATATATGTACCAAGTTTCAGATCAATAGCTCCAGCGGTTACGAAACGTGCCCTGCTAACGGACAACGACGGACGACGACGACGGACGACGACGACGACGGACGACGACGGACGCTGCACCATCGTAATAGCTCACCCCAGTGAGCTAAAAAGCGAGGAAATCGAGAATTGTTGGTTAAGTCGGTGGCTAATACTGACTTTGACACTATACTGGACCATGATGCTATCGCCGAATTCGACGATAGCGAGATGTGGAACGCATGTGTGCGTCAGCTACAACAAAAAGAAGAGATTGGTGGACAATGTCGTTCCCAGGCAGAATTCATTGACCTGCGGAATGTATTGATCCTGTCGATACTTTTGCCAAATTGCAAGCGCGCTGGGGAGGTGGCTCACATGACCGTCAATGAATTCAACCGTGGTTCATGGTCAGATGACGGCGAATGCTACGGTGTGCGAATCACAGAGCACAAAAGTGATGTGTCCAAAACATGCCCCATAGTTTTCTCCAAGACGCAGCAAAAAGCAATGGAGCGGTACATCAAGTACGTGCGCCCATTTTCCGATGAAACTGACAAGGCGGGAGCAGACACAATTTTTCGTTCTAGTCGCTCACCCAATGCAATCAATTCATCTGATGTCAACACTATAATACAACTTGTTTGGAGAAACTACCAAAAATCTAGGGGGGTATCAGAAAAGGACATTAAGCCTTTGAGAACAACAGCTCTCAGAAAGGGCTCTATCACACAAATGCGAAAATCAGGTGCAACACGGGAGGAGCAGCTGGCCATGGTTAGTGCGCTTGGTCATGACATAAAGACAGCTGACAAATTTTATGATAAATCCGGTGCACTGCATCACATGCAAAACACGCAGAAAATGATAAGGGCCAATTGGGAAGAGCGGAAGTCCAAACGAAAGAAAGTTCTCGGCAGTGATGATGATGATGATGATGATAAGACAGCTGACAAATTTTATGATAAATCCGGTGCATTGCATCACATGCAAAACACGCAGAAAATGATAAGGGCCAATTGGGAAGAGCGAAAGTCCAAACGAAAGAAAGTTGTCGGCAGTGATGATGATGATGATGATGATGATTCAGACAGTGTTGAAAGCGCCTCCAAAGTGAGAAGAACGGAACCCACTAATGGATCATCATCTGACATAAGTGATGAAGTCATACCACCAACTCCACCGAGATCAAAGTCTCCACAACCCAGCACCAGCGCAGGAAATGTCGACTCGCATTCTCCTCAACCAAGCACCAGTGCGGCAAATTCTAGGACACTGAAGGCCATCATGGACAAGGGTAGAAATAAGGGCACAAGCATACTCGCACGTGAGGACGAGACCAATCTCTTCGAGGTAACTGCAGAGTACATGGATCAAGTGGTCAAAGGAAAGCCATTTTCCGCGAAAATATTAAGAAGTTTAATTGAGACTGTCCATGAAAGGTACCATTACCTTCTGACTATTGCCCCCAAGTCTCAGCAGACTGCAGACAAAGTGCGGCACAGAATCAAAAAGATGGCTCAAAAAACGGGGAAATAGGGGGTTCAACTGTGTCCGTGATAGGTTAGGCCCATTGAATTAGCATAGGTAAACAATAGGTACATGAATAGGCCCAGTAACACGTGAACAAATATTTTAATGAGTTAGGCCCATTGAATAATAGGTAGATGCATACATAGGCCCAATAACTGCAAAAATAGGCCAAGTGACACATGTCAAGTTACTTTCGTTTCCAATTTCGTCTCTCTACCACTATGCCAAATGTAACAAATCTCTTGAATGGTTATACAATAGGTAGGTATAGGTGTACAATAGTTAGATGTCCACATAGGCCCAGTTAAAGGTCAAGTTAAGCGCTAGGGTTAGGCCCCATTGAGTTCGCATAGGTACCTGTATACAATAGGCAGATGTCCACATAGGCCCAGTCAAGTTAAGCACATTGGCCTAGTGGAAGCTGGTTAGGGTAGTGTTAGCGTTAGGCCCAATGAGTTCGGGTTAGGCCCCATTGAATTCACATAGTATACAATAGGTCCACATAGGCCCAGTTAAAGGTCAAGGTAAGCGCTAGGGTTAGGCCAATTGAGTTCGCATAGGGATCAATAGGCAGATGTTCACATAGGCCCAGTCAAGTTAAGCATAGACCCAGTCAAGTTAAAGCCCCACTGTATTGAATCTGAAAAACGCAAATCATCGCCGCGATTCTTGACGTCAGTGCACGACGTCACGACGTGTAAAATGTACTGCGCTCTGTCTGAATACATTAGAGCCCTCCCTGCAGATTTTTTCATTGTGTGCTGAAAACTAGGCCTTGATTCTCGGAAATACGCATCAGGCAGGCATTTTGGGGACCTTCACGATGCTATGAGACCTCGACCAGCATTCTCCCAACAGTTTGAAAATCCAGTAAAATTCAATACTGTGGGGCTTTAAGCATATAGGCCTAGTGGAAGCTGGTTAGGGTTCGTAGCGTTAGGCCCAATGAGTTAGGGTTAGGCCCCATTGAATTCACATAGTATACAATAGGTAGATGTCCACATAGGCCCAGTAACAGGTCAAGTTAGGCGTTAGTTTTAGGGTTAGGCCCCATTGAGTTCGCATAGGTATACAATAGGAAGATGTCCACATAGGCCCAGTAACAGGTCAAGTTAAGCTGGTCAGCCCTGGGCAATGAAGCTGGCTACGGTTGTTAGGCCCAATTGAATTCGCATAGGTATACTATAGGTAGATGTCAACATGGAGGCCCAGTAATAGGTCAAGTTAAGCGCATAGGCCTAGTGGGGCTGGTGGTGTCACCTCCAAGTGGTCAGCCCTGGGCAATGACGCTGGCACAGCGTTAGCAGACGACACCAGGGTTACCACTCTTTTTCAGGATCCTTTTTTAAGGACTTTTTAGGACAAATGTAGTCAAATTTAAGCACCATTTTCCACCAACAACCGCACCACCCACAGAAAGCTCCATCAGAGATTGTGGAGATGTACACATGACAAGGTTCAATGGGCGGCGCCGGCAGGCTGACTTTTCTTCTGCGTTGCTGAGAAATCAAAATTTAACGACATTTTTAGAGTAATTAACATACGAGGAAATTTTATTTTTGCTCCTGACAAAAAACTTGAGGACTTTTAAGGAGTTTTACAGCATTTTCTGAAATCTAAGGACTTTTAAGTACTTTAATAGCACTCTTACAAATTTAAGTACTTTTAAGGATTTTAAGGACCAGTGGGAACCCTGGACACCCAAAAAGATATTTTACTACGCATATATATGGTTAGTTAACATGCACGCAACAGTGACAAGAATGTTTAGCGCCAGTTAACATGCACGCGTAGTGACAAGAACGTTGGTGACGTCAGGGATGCATATTCAGTTAACAGTCACGGAGCAGTGACAAGAACGTTTGGACTTTCAACAGGGTTCTTAGGCTTCGTCAGTTAACTGCGAGAACCGTTCGCCCCTTAACTGATTTCGGAGAACCCTCAAAGAAACTTTTCGGCTAAGAGTGTAGGGTAAGTAATTTGTCAGATAAGAATTTCATCATGTGGTCCCGGTATGGTAATTTCCATGTATTGTGACGAGGTAACGTGCAATACACTGATCAGCTAGGCCAGCCTGTGCTGGGGCAACAAAAGCGACGAGAAGGTCCCCTATATTCAAAATGGTGCGGAAGTTGTTTGTGAAGAGGGCCATAGAGCAGGAGGGTGACTTCGAAATGAAAACCCTCACCAGATTAACGAGAATCGGCGCCAAACCAGATGGTACTCTCAACAAATGGCTGGTGACGAAGGAGTACACTGGAGGAACGCTCACCAATACTGTTTCTGCGCTGCAGAAGTTTTTGTTCTTTGCTCTGCAAGTCAAGGAAGTTAGAGTCGGCGGGGCTGATGGTGAAATAGAGATGGCATAGTACATCGAGTACGTTGAGGTCTTGATAGACTTGGAAGCTTGGGAACATTTCCCAATAGTGACATTTGGAAAAGGAGGATCGATATCCTCAACGAATTTAAGGCTGGCACCCGCACCGACGTTGACATTGACGCATACAGGGACGTGCGAGATGTACTTATATTGCGTCTGATTCTCGACAATGCGAAACGTGCCAGTGAAATAGCAAACCTCACCGTAAACGCCACATTGGAGGAGCGTGCAGATGGAAATTCTAGCTTTGTTGCTAATGTGTCTCAGCACAAGAACAAATGAAATGGTCCATGGACCATGTGCTCACTGGGTTGGACATTATTGTCTAATGACAGAGGGAGGTACATATCAGTTATGAGCAATCTGGGTCAAGTCATTCCCAGAAAAGACTTTGATTATTTTTGGGTTATGCCACCTGGCGGCCATATTGGATGTCCGATCGGGCTGGAACTTCACATGCACATAAAGGTCATCTGCAGGGGACCACATAGCACATTGGAGCGCTTTCGGTCAAGTTGTTTCTGAGTTACAGCACTTGGATGATTTTCGGGTTACGCCACCTGGCGGCCATATTGGATGCCCGTTCGGGCCGAAACTTCACATGGACATAAAGGTCATCTGCAGGGGGCCACATAGCACATTGGAGCGCTTTGGATTAAGGCGTTTCTGAGTTACAGCACTTTGATGATTTTTGGGTTACGCCACCTGACAATGCATTTTTACGTCATTTAACATAAAGTTAGCGCTAACACCAAGTTAGCGCTGTCGTGAGTTCTGTGCAAACGGGCCCTGTTCTCCACTATATACCTTTTCAATGATGAGAGCATTGCAGCATGCGGACAGGTCACTAAACTCTTGTTCTGTTAATGATCGTGACCATTTTATTTCTTTTTGAAGGTTGCTGGCTCCGGGCGACTCGTGGTGGTTGCCGCCTGAGAGCTCGTGGTGGTTGCCGCCTAAGGGCTCGTGGTGGTTGCTGCCTGAGGCCGGCTCATGGTGGTTGGTGCCTGAGAGCTTGTGGTAGTTGGCGCCTTAGAGCTCGTGGTAGTTGGCGCCTAAGGGTTCGTAGGGATTGGCACTGTAGGAGTTACACTCCTCTCGCAGTGTTTTGTTTCGCTCCATACCTACGCTTCACAAACCACTGCTTCGAATGGCCAGTATTCTGCCAATTTACCGCCAGATGACACCACTACTGTTCCCGCTGCCGCACTGGTACGACACCTTTAGTCCTTGAGTATCAATAAATTTGATATCTACAGTGATATTCAGAGCAGAAAACACAAAAAAAGAAACGTACTGATGTAAAAACAAATACGGTTGATATGGCAAATATCACAGATGGGTAAAAGTGAATGTATTAAGCATATGTAGACAAAAAATAAATTATTTTCTGGTAAAATAATGATTTTTTTAAATGCATTTTTCTCAAAAATTTCCCAACAGATTTTTTTCTTTTTTTCATAAAATCATAATTCATACTCTAAAGTAAGATGTAGCACAGGTCTCATGGTCTTAACATTTTTTTCACTTTACCCTTTTTAAAGCCCACTGTGTACTCTTAGCCGAAAAGGTTCTTTGAGGGTTCTCCGAAATCAGTTAAGGGGCAAGCGGCTCTCGCAGTTAACTGACGAAGCCTAAGAACCCTGTTGAAATTTTCTAAGTCCAAACGTTCTTGTCACTGCTCCGTGACTGTTAACTGAATATGCATCCCTGACGTCACCAACGTTCTTGTCACTACGCGTGCATGTTAACTGGCGCTAAACATTCTTGTCACTGTTGCGTGCATGTTAACTAACCATCTATATGCGTAGTAAAATATCTTTTTGGGTGTCGTCTGCTAACGCTGTGCCAGCGTCATTGCCCAGGGCTGACCACTTGGAGGTGACACCACCAGCCCCACTAGGCCTATGCGCTTAACTTGACCTATTATTGGGCCTCCATGTTGACATCTACCTAGAGTATACCTATGCGAATTCAATTGGGCCTAACCCTAAACCTAACATGACCTGTTTATACTGGGCCTATGTGAATTCAATGGGGCCTAACAACCGTAACCAGCTTCATTGCCCAGGGCTGACCAGCTTAACTTGACCTGTTACTTGGCCTATGTGGACATCTACCTATTGTATACTATGTGAATTCAATGCTCTCATCATTGAAAAGGTATATAGTGGAGAACAGGGCCCGGTTGCACAGAACTCACGTGTCGAACACATGGGTGGCCATTTGGTGAGAATGTCCCATTCCTCTTGCGACTATCTGTTCTTCCTCCACAGAAATAGCAACTCGCCTGGTGATTCCAACACTCGACTTTCTGACGAGAATAGTGCCAATTTTATCGATATCACGCTTCATTTCCTCACTGAGAGTAGCCCACACCCTTTTGATGCAGTGGTTGACATCCGCACTGGCAAGGCTTTTACTCGACCTCCATGAGAGGAATACCTGTTCATCTTTAGGTTTGACCCTTAGACGAAGAAACTGAATGAAGCACCTGGTTGCCCTCTTGACGTCCACTTTGACCTGTTACTGGGCCTATGTGGACATCTACCTATTGTATACTATGTGAATTCAATGGGGCCTAACCCTAACTCATTGGGCCTAACGCTAAGAACCCTAACCAGCTTCCACTAGGCCTATATGCTTAACTTGACTGGGTCTATGCTTAACTTGACTGGGCCTATGTGGACATCTGCCTGTTGATCCCTATGCGAACTCAATGGGCCTAACCCTAGCGCTTACCTTGAATTTTAACTGGGCCTATGTGGACCTATTGTATACTATGTGAATTCAATGGGGCCTAACCCTAACTCATTGGGCCTAACGCTAACACTACCCTAACCAGCTTCCACTAGGCCTATGTGCTTAACTTGACTGGGCCTATGTGGACATCTGCCTATTGTATAACGGTACCTATGCGAACTCAATGGGGCCTAACCCTAGCGCTTAACTTGACCTTTAACTGGGCCTATGTGGACATCTAACTATTGTACACCTATACCTACCTATTGTATAACTATTCAAGAGATTTGTTACATTTGGCATAGTGGTAGAGAGACGAAATTGGAAACGAAAGTAACTTGACATGTGTCACTTGGCCTATTTTTGCATGCGCTTAACTTGACCTATTACTGGGCCTCCATGTTGACATCTACCTATAGTATACCTATGCGAATTCAATTGGGCCTAACCCTAAACCTAACATGACCTGTTACTGGGCCTATGTGAATTCAATGGGGCCTAACAACCGTAACCAGCTTCATTGCCCAGGGCTGACCAGCTTAACTTGACCTGTTACTCGGCCTATGTGGACATCTTCCTATTGCATACCTATGCGAACTCAATGGGGCCTAACCCTAAAACTAACGCCTAACTTGACCTGTTACTGGGCCTATGTGGACATCTACCTATTGTATACTATGTGAATTCAATGCTCTCATCATTGAAAAGGTATATAGTGGAGAACAGGGCCCGGTTGCACAGAACTCACGTGTCGAACACATGGGTGGCCATTTGGTGAGAATGTCCCATTCCTCTTGCGACTATCTGTTCTTCCTCCACAGAAACAGGCACTCGCCTGGTGATTCCAACACTCGACTTTCTGACGAGAATAGTGCCAATTTTATCGATATCACGCTTCATTTCCTCACCGAGCCCACACCCTTTTGGTGCAGTGGTTGACATCCGCACTGGCAAGGCTTTTACCGGACCTCCATGAGAGGAATACCTGTTCATCTTTAGGTTTGACCCTTAGACGAAGAAACTGAATGAAGCACCTGGTTGCCCTCTTGACGTCCACTCTAAACTGAATGAAGAACCTGGTTGCCCTCTTGACGTCCACTAGAAAATTCACTGGGCAGCTGAACACTTTTCTGTTCTTGTGCTGACACACATTAGCAACAGAGCTAGAACGTCCATCAGCAAGCTCCTCCATTGTGGCATTACGGAACTCGCCTCTGGTGAGGTTGTCAATTTCACTAGCACGTTTTCGCATTGTCCAGAATCAGACACAATATAATTGCATCTTGCACGTCCCGGTACGTATCACAGTCAACTTTGTTGCTAGTGCCATCCTCGAATTCATTCATGATATCTGTTGTCCTTTTCCAAATTATACTCTTCGGAAAATGTTCCCAAGCTTGCAAGTCTATGAGCACCTCGCCGGCCTCGGACGCCTTCTGAACACCCTCTTCTACCTTCTTCGAACGGATTCCCTTGGCGAGTTCCTTGGCATACTCGATGTACTGAGCGATCTTGATTTCACCGTCAGCACAGCCAACTCGAACTTCTTTGACTTGCAAAGCAAACGACAAAAACTTCTGCAAGGCGGACACGGTGTTCGTGATTGTTCCAGCCGTATATTCCTTGGTTAATAACCGTCTGTTCAAGATACCGTCAGGTTTCGCTCCAATTTTCATTAGTCTGGTTAGTGTGCTCATTTCGAACTCGCCCTCTTTCATCTTCACAAACAGCTTGCAGACCATTTGGAGTATGGGGCGAGCTTGTTCCTCACTTTTGTTGCCCCCAGCGAAGTCCAAAAGATGATTATGAAACCTTTCCATGAGTGCGTCCAATACACTCTTCTCCTCCTCTCCTTCAAATGGTATGATTTGCGGCTTCGGGGCCCGCAAAATACATCTCGTGTGCTCCGCACTACCAGGGAGACAGCCGTGCGTCTTGAGATGGTTTGCAAGAACAGTTACCTATTTCCGACAAATGGGGCATTCATGTCGTTTATGCTGCCTCTTTTGTTCTGTTTTGCTCTCGCTTCATGTTTAGCCCGTTGGCACTCGGCTGCGTCACGACCACCCATTTCTTGGGCTCTTCCAAGGGTAGATCCATGTGCACGTTGCTGTGCAGTAGATGCTCCTTAACCCAAGTCACCTTGGCCGTACATCCAGGAACAGGACATATAAACTGATGTCGTTGTTTGACTTTCTTGATCTCGACACGATGGTTTCGTGAGCTACCTGTCGACGGCGAACAGTTGCGTGTGACAACTCTGCTGTTCAGGTTCCTTACTGTGTAAACTGAGCTTGGCCTTTTTTTTACCTCGGGCGACTTGCTGGGGTTTCTATTGGGAACATCCCTATTTTCTCCATGTGGGGACAGGTCTGGAGAACAGCTTGCTTCGCTGGAGGAAACAAGAGTGCTGCAGTGCAGTTGAGCACCCATTGGGAAGTCTGGCAAAGATAAATGACTGGTCGGTATGCCTTCATGTACCACTAGGGCTCTAGGCTTCTTTCTTCCCCTTCCCTTTTCTTTCTGGGCTGTTTTAACTTGCATTCAGCTGCATCGTCGGCCGTTCCACGGGACGGCTTCTCAGTCGGGCCCTCTGGCAGTATAGGAGGACTGGCCGTTCTGCCTTCTCCTCCTGCTATGCTTGTTTCTTTCCCTTAGGCTTTACTCTTCTCTTTCTACTTTTCCTTCTGGGCTTGTTTCAATTTGCATTCAGCCGCATCGTCGGCCGTTCCACGGGACGGCTTCTCGGTCGGGCCCTCTGGCAGTAACGGAGGACCAACCCTTCTGCCTTCTCCTCCTGCTTCTCCGCCTCAAGCACAAAAAGGCTTAAGATGAAGCCGGGGCCAAAGAGAGTAAAAGGCCGCATAAACGACAGGAATGCCCAATCTGAGTGGGCGACCGTGCTTGCAAGTCATCTGAAGACGCACGGATGTCAACCCGGTATGGCTGAACACACACGGCCCAAAAGCCTCAAGTAAGGCCAGCGGAGATAGAACTGGAAAAGTCTGTACTGGACAAACTGATGCAGAGGTTCTATACCCATCTTATGGACTTCACTGGGGGCAACAAAAGTGACGGGCAGGCCCAGACGGTATTCTCAACAAATGGCTGCTGAGGAAGGAGTAGCCTACACTGCAGGAACACTCACGAACACTGTTTCTGCACTGCAGAAGTTTTTGTCCTTTGCTCTGCAAGTCAAGGAAGTTAGAGTCACTGCAGGAACACTCACGAACACTGTTTCTGCACTGCAGAAGTTTTTGTCCTTTGTCCTTTAGAGTCGACTGGACTGATGGTGAAATAGAGATGGCACAGTACATCGAGTACGTTAAGGAACTTTGCAGGGAATATACGGTCCAAGAAGGTCGAGGTAGTGTTCAGAAGGTCTCCGAGGAGGGTGAGGTCTTGATAGACTTGAAAGCTTGGGAACATTTTCCCAATAGTGACATTTGGAAAAGGACGATGGATATCCTCAACGAAAATGAGGCTGGCACCCGCTCCGACGTCAACAGTGATACATACAGGGAGGTGCAAGATGCAATTATATTGCGTTTGATGCTTGACAACGCGAAACGTGCCAGTGAAATAGCAAACCTCACCGTAAACGAGTGCTCCGTAATGCCACCTTGGAGGAGCTTGCAGATGGAAGTTCTAGCTTCGTTGTCAATGTGTCTCAGCACAAAAAGAGTGTTCAGCTGCCCCGTCAATTTTCTCGTAGACGTCAGGAGGGCAACCAGGCTGATCATACATTTCCTTCGTCCAAGGGTTCGTCCCAGGGATGAAGAGGTATTCTTGTCGTGGAGGTCAGCAAAAAGCCTCGCCAGTGCGGATGTCCGTCACTCCATCAAAAGAGTGTGGGACACCCTTGGCGAAGACATGCACCATGATATAGGGAAAATTGGTACCATTCTCGTAAGGAAGTTGAGTGTTGGCATCACCAGGCGGGCGGCAGTTACTGTTGAAGAGGAACAGATAGTGGCGAGAGGAATGGGCCATTCTCACCAAACAGCAACTCGTGTCTACGATCGACAGGAACGAGGCTGAAAGCAGCCCAGACTACAGCTATCATAAAGAAGAGCTTACAAAAACGTGCTACAGCTGCCCAGCAGCAGCCACACTCTTAGCCAAAAAGGTTCCTTAGGGGTCTTTGTGCCACACCAGAGGAACCCCAAGGTTCTATTTAGAACCTTCTGTAAAGAACCCGAAAGGGTTCCCTATAGAACCTTTCTGTCACCAAAGAACCCATAAAGGTTCCAGTTAGAACCCTTTTCTGAGAGAAAGGTTCTATCTGGAACCTCTAAAGGTTCTTAAACAACCCGAGGGTTCTTAAATCAGAGGGTTCTCCTGGTGTGGCACCAAAGAACCTTTTCGGCTAAAAGTGCATCAGATCTTGCAAGTCTTGACAGTCCCTCTGTGGCAGAGAGAGTGCCAACAAACACAGATGATCCGGAGCATACTCCAGCATCGACCAACACGGTTCCCGCATCGCCACCAGCGTTGAAGAAGAAATGGTTGAGGTCATTAACTGAACAGGAATTTAATCACTGTTTCGCTTGCTGCAATGCTCTTGTGACGGGTGAGAGATAAACAGTGGGAACCCAATTTTTTTGGTTTGAATTTGGGGCGTGTGACGTCATGAGGGTAGCTCGAAAAGACGGATTCGACGGATTCTTGTAAAATGAAGCATATAATCACTTTTTTATATGCATTAATCTTTTTAGAAATATGGCATATGTATAAGCTTTAAAACCAACGTGTTATTTTCATTTATAATACGATTTCAAATCCATGCACAGTGAGGTTAATAAATCGGGTCTGATGTCCGAACTCAATGGGATTTTCCACAATGACTGAGCGTGTCATCTTGTGGAAAATTATGACGTCGCCACTATTGATCTGTCGATGACGTCAACACAGTTGCGCTGTCGATCTCATAGGCCTATCGTATATCGAGAATAACTAAAATGGCATACACGGGAAAACACAAAAACGACGTGTTGATGAGAGCGATAGGCCTACTGACAATCGAGTTTCCATGGCGATAATCAAATCCTGCGGATGCGGTGTAATGTATTGTTTCAGATCCTAATCCAGCGGCGGTAGGTCTAATGTTTAGGCCCAGGCTAGGCCTATTTTTAGACTGATACTTCGATTAACTTCTTGGCCTGTACTGCTTGGTTGATAGGACACGGGTACCATTCTACTCTGGGAATTCCACACGTGACGTCATAACAAAGTTGTCCGCAGACCACGATCCGTCGAATCCGTTGAATCCGTCTTTTCGAGCTGCCCCGTCATGACGCAATTCGCCATATTGGGCACGTCCGCGCAACAAGGGAAGCGTCACTATAGATCGATTGCACGCCGTTTCCGATCTTTCCCGACCGCCGTCGTCAATGCAACAGTGATTCCCGATCTTCGTTCGGGCATTGTTGTACGTCATCAAGAGAACGAAGTTTCGAGCATGCGCTCGGGCTGGGTCCGGAAGCAATTTCGGAAATCGGCATGTAAACAAAAAGAACGCTGCTAAAAATTCCATTTTTACACGTCTTACGATAAATAAAATTTAAAATGGTTAAAGTCTGTATTTTTAAGAAGTGTGGGGCATATTTTGGGCAGTCCAATTATGTGCGGTTGTTTAGAATACCGGCGGAAGATACCCGAAGAGAAGCGTGGCTGCATGCACTGTCAGTCCAACAGGAAAAGGTCAGAGTGCATCACCGTGTTTGCCATCGGCATTTTGTCACAGGTAAGTGCACTAAATTTCACGGAAATACAGTGCAAATTCCTTTAGTTACGCATTTCATAGTTAGTATATTTAATGACAAATAAATCACAGCAATGTGAACAAATTACTTTGCATTTAAACATGTAAAAACGAATGTGAAAGGTCGGTCCCTGCACTCGTAACTAGGCTAATTTATTCAAGGATTATCGATCGGACACGACGCAAAGATACTCGCCAAAATAGAGCTTAAAAAGCTAAAATTGCTACAAATATGTACATTTGAAATTATTATACGTCATCTTGAAATAAGAAAGTAATGAAATAGGGAGGAATACCAGTGTAAAATTGGAATATTCGACCGGCAAATTGACAGTTCGGCAGTTCCTAGCAGTGAGCGTGTGACGTGACCGTGGGCGGAGTTATGGTAATTCTGATTAACATACGTAAACAAACACTGTCCATGTGGGTTGTCACAGCCAACATGGTATCAGAAAAAAGAGAGAAAAAGGCATGTTGTGAAATGAAATTTGGAAGTTTCAACGATATCATTCATGTAAAGCATGGGCAAATCATGAATAGCAGTAGGTTAGCAAAAAAACGATGCATGACTTAATATGCATGGAGTGACACAAGTTTCTCTCATTCTCAGATGAAAGTCATGATGATGTGAATCACCCGGACTATGTCCCATCACAAAACCTGAATCTACCTGAAGTAAATAAGAGTCGAACTACTAACAGCACGAGAGTGGATTTACAGCAGAAACAAAGAGGTGATTTTTGCCTTTCTGATAAAATTTAGACTTGATGGCACACGACTTGTCCCTGGTCATTTTTAGGTGTAGTTCCCAGCACAGTCAACTCCAATTGCTAATCAACTACCGGTACCTTTCTTTTTCATGAATTGGTTGTCAAACAGACAAGATCCTGAAGCATTTTTGGGAGAGGGGCACCCAGACTGTTCATTCTTCAATTACCATGGAGATGCTGCAAGAAGAAAAACATTTGAAAAATACTGCAAATATTGCAGAGAAAGAAGAAGAATTGAGAAGATTGACATCTATGCAGTTGGAGGAACAGAATCGCATCAGAAGGCAAAACGAAATTGAAAAGAAAGTCATTATTGCTAACTTTGTGAGGGAAAAGGAAAGACTGACTGAACGAAATTCAAGGGAAAAGGAAAGGTTGACTGAACAAAATGAACAGCAGAGGAAGAAATTAGAAGAGGACATTCAGAGAGAACTGACATTTGGTTACAATACCATTCGAGATGATGACCAAGGGTTAAATTCTATACGGGGCTGCCAGATTATCAGACACTGAATGCCATTGTCATGTACTTGATTTCCAAGAAAGAAACACAGAGAGGAACTTCATGCAAACTAACGGCTGAGGATGAAATTTTGATGGTCTTGATGAAGTTGCGGCTCAACCTACTCAACCAGGATCTTGCCTACAGATTTCAGGTAACCGCATCAACTGTTTCAAGAAAGTTCCATGAATGGCTGGAAATAATGTTCATTCATCTTGGAGGACAATGATGAAATGCAGCTTCCACCAGTTTTTCAGAACAGATTTTTATCAAAACCCCGAGTAGTTCTAGATTGTCTGGAAATCTTCATCCAGAGTGATAGGAACGTGTGAAGGATGGTTTTTGGTTGGTGGGTATTTGTGCAAAGTAGCTTTGAAGTACCACTGCCCACACCCGCCAGCTGTCATCAGCTGACGGGTGTGGGCAGTGGTATAACTATTTAGGGATTTAACGTGGTGGCAGAAATTAGTGTGGCTGTTGTGGTGGTTAGACGGAATGGTGCATGTGATGATTACATTACTGATGGACAGTTGAGCGTGGAGTCCGTACTTTGGACATGATTTTAGGTATAGCCTACATTTCGGGCTAGCTGTTAGGGTGCAGGTTTAGGTTTGTGACGTTGGTGGCAAGCTCTTGAAGAAGAAAAGTTGCAGAGCCGGTTATACGCTCTGGGGGCCGATAATACCTTCGCCCTATTAAAAATTTTAAATAATGACTGCTGCCTATAGCAAGAGGTCACATGATTAAAAGATGGTGGAGGGGAATCCCCATGATGTCATCTTTATTCGAAATACATGTACCTCTTCCAGGTCAGGGGCAACTCCAGTGCTGTTATCGAGTGGAATATACTTAGGGGGCCGATAACAGGTCCCTTTACCCTAGCTGTACTACTAGGCCGAGGCGTTGTTTCTTTGAACGACTGTGACAGTGCAAAAATGCGGTTGAAAAACGCAGGCAACGGCCAAGTGACCCAAAAAGATAGCAGCGGCTAATTTCCAAAGCTGTGTATAGGCCTACAATGTACACCGGTACCATAGGCCTACATGTAGGGGCTCAAGTTTAGTTGGGTATAGCGGACAAAGTCATGAAGTCGTGGGAATGCACTGAGTGTGTACATGTATGTACACGGAATAAGCGGCAATGTATGGAAGATGTGTCACTTCCCACGACTTGTCCGCTATAGGCCTAATTGACTTGACCCCATGTACATGTAGGCCCCTACATACAATACATCGTACACATTGCACACCACTAATTAATTAGCACAGGATGACAGGCACATCGCATTGACACACATTGCTGTGTGTGTGGCGCTTGCCTGGTGTGACTGCGAACTGCTGCCTGACAACTTCACAGTACATTGGCCTAGGGCCTAAATATCATGCGTTAATAGCGTAGGGCATTCAAAGATAAGAAAAGGAATGCGTTTATCTGCATGAACTGCCTCCATGGTGACTGGCGATGTCTGGCAATATGCGCAATCTTCGTTGAGGCGATGAACACGACGACAGCAAGATCATACACACGTCACATAGCCTAATCGGCGAAGTTCGGAATCGTTCGGTGGTAAATAACCTTTGACCCGATGACGTTGCAAGAAAATTCTCCCAACCTAAAACAGCCTCAAACTTATAATCGGTGACACTTTTCAACGGGCTACCCGACTTGGACACTCCAAAATAAACTTGTCCCGCCCTCCATAAACCAAATTTGCCTTCACATCGCGTAACGCCAGCACACTGACTACATTTAGCACATTTCGCCTGAGCCCGTCTCTAAGGTGGAATGAGAGTCAGTGACCCGTGGTATTGATCTGTAGCGCTTCGCGCATTTGCCGCTGCGCGGCGTTCAGGGTCCTTGCGTCGAGAGACCACTACCAGAGCTCAGACGTATAGCCATTACAAGTCACAATACGGTAAAGGTACTATTGGGAATTTCTCCATCATGTTCAGTGATATCAAAAATAGAAAGGTTTCTGGTCCAGATATGTCAGGATGACGTCCGCCCAGCAGTCGTCAACTTGAATGCCTAAGGCCAACTCTTTCCCTTTCTCTATTTATAGATGTATAGATGTAAAACCTGCCGGAGGGTTTTCCCAATGAGGGCAGATGTGGTCAACCACATAGTTAGAAATCACATGGAAGATGATGAGATACCGTACCTCTGCTTGATATGCCCCGGCGGTATTGCGAAGTTAAAGACCAGAGCCCTTGCTGAGAGACACCTCCGCCGCGTGCATAAGTTAGGGCGCATGGAACTGAGGAAAAACATGGCTGGAAGTTATACAGATTGGAGTCCCGAATGGGAGAAAGATTTGATTGAGGAAGCGGACGGACCACAGGAGACTGTCTCCCCTGGCCTAACCACCTGCGGCAGCTGACCACGTGAAAGTCGTGGAAGACATCCCGGATGATGTGCCGGTGTTTTTAGGGGAAGAAGAAGCAACAGCCACGAATGGTGTTAACGTAGTAGATGATGAAACAAAGGAACCAACCACGAAGAAAAGGAAATTTAGAGTAGGAATTGAAAACCAGCCCAGTGAGGAGGTGAGGGTGTCATATGCCACAGAGGGTACGAACCGAACACCAACAGGATAATGTGTGAACTAAATAACTCGCTCGTAAGATCCATAGACGAACAAAGAATACTAAATGAAACGATAGTGAAAGGGGTCGAGAAGATAGGGAATGCAGAGACCAGGAGCCATGTTCCCGAAGCCGTCGTTAGGTTAACAATGTCGTTAAAACTGGGAAAATGCATAGCGTAACGACATCGTTAACCTTACGTCGGCTTCGGGAACATGAGCTCAGATTCGTTGAATGCAATTATATTGCGTTTGATGCTTGACAATGCGAAATGTGCGAGTGAAATAGCAAACCTCACCGTAAACGAGCTCCGTAATGCCACCTTGGAGGAACTTGCAGATGGAAGTTCTAGCTCCGTTGCCAATGTGTCTCAGCACAAAAAGAGTGTTCAGCCGCCCCATCAATTTTCTCGTAGACGTCAAGAGGGCAACCAGGCTGATCATACATTCCCTTCGTCCAAGGGTTCGTCCCAGGGATGAAGAGGTATTCTTGTCGTGGAGGTCAGAAAAAAGCCTCGCCAGTGCGGATGTCAGTCACTCCATCAAAAGAGTGTGGGACAGCGTTGTTGGCGAAGACATGCACAATGATATAGGGAAAATTGGTACCATTCTCGTAAGGAAGTCGAGTGTTGGCATCACAAGGCGGGCGGCAGTTACTGTTGAAGAGGAACAGATAGTGGCGAGAGAAATGGGCCATTCTCACCAAACAGCAACTCGTGTCTACGACACGACAGGCGCGAGGCTGAAAGCAGCCCAGACTACAGCTGTCATAAAGAAGAGCGTTCAAAAACGTGCTTCAGCTGCCCAGCAGCAGCCATCAGATCTTGCAAGTCTTGACAGTCCCTCTGTGGCAGAGAGAGTGCCAACAAACACAGATGAGAGATAAACAGTGGGGACCCACATTTTTTTGGTTGGAATTTGGCGCGTGTGACGTCATGACGCAATTCGCCATATTGGGCACGTGCGGGCAACAAGGGAAGCGTCACTATTGAGGCGAATAAAGCCGTCAAACCTGATTACGTGTCTCGCCGTTTAATTACATTTTCTCCATTAAATCTTGCAAATAAGGACAACAACATATTATAAACAGAAAGATGAAACAGTACAGAAAATACTGAAACAGTTGTAATGCACAGTAAACCCATTATTGGCTGGAATTTCGATGTTGAAAGTGATCGACCGTTCTGCCTTCTCCTCCTGCTTCTCCGCCTCAAGCACAAAAAGGCTAAAGATGAAGCCGGGGCCAAAGAGAATAAACGGCCGCATAAACGACAGGAATGCCCAATCTGTCATAAGTGGGTGACCGTGCTTCCAAGTCATCTGAAGACGCACGGATGTCAACCCGGTATGGCTGAACACACACGATATACGATGCGGGCCCAAAAGCCTCTAGTACGGCCAGTGGAGATAGAACCGGAAAAGTCTGTACTGGACAAACTGATGCAGAGGTTCTATACCCATCTTATGGACTTCGCTGGGGGCAACAAAAGTGACGGGCAGGCCCACCCTATAGTTCAAATGGTGCGGAAGCTATTTGTGAAGATGGCCCTAGAGGAAGAGGGTGAATTCGAAATGAAAACCCTCACCAGATTAATGAGAATCGGAGCCAAACCAGACGGTATTCTCAACAAATGGCTGTTGAGGAAGGAGTACACTGCAGGAACACTCACGAACACTGTTTCTGCACTGCAGAAGTTTTTGTCCTTTGCTCTGCAAGTCAAGGAAGTCGACTGGACTAATGGTGAAATAGAGATGGCACAGTACATCGAGTACGTTAAGGAACTTTGCAGGAGAATACGGTCAAGGAAGTTGTTCAGACGGCCTCCGAGGAGGGTGAGGTCTTCGTAGACTTGGAAGCTTGGTGTTGCAGATTGTAAGGCTGAAGAGAGCAAAATTTTGGTTCACACTGTACTTAGCTGTGTAGGTGGTAAGTGCTGCCACCTTTTGGTGCTNGTTCTGAGCCGTCGTTTGAGGAGTTTGCTAAGGAGTACCTAAGCAGACCTTAAATTCTGGTTTTGCTATATAGATACTGGTTTGGCGTTATTTGCACCGTGACGGTACGAATAGCCAGTGCGTTTTCCAATATGTCTGCGCCCATGTCGTCAATTCGCGTGTGCTTGAATTTTGACAACTTTCATGAGCTTTTCAGGGCCCCTAACCCCTCACGTTGGTTTTTAATTGACACAACAAGTATTTCTACGATAGAAGATTTAGAAAACAAGATCAAACTCCGTTTTAGCCCTTAATAAAAGGTTGTTAAATGATTGTTAGGGGTTTACTTCTGCCATGTCATCTGAATACATGTACATGTAGTTCCCGGTTCGAAACCCGTCTAAATGACTACAATTTTTTTTCTTTGAGTGGTGTAAGAGGTATATCCGGAGATGTTGACAGCTTTGTTGCCTGAAGGCAAATAAGGTGGCGCCCTCCTGACCTCGTGTGGTCTATCATGTTCTGAGCCGTCGTTTGAGGAGTTTGCTAAGGAGTACCTAAGCAGACCTTAAATTCTGGTTTTGCTATATAGATACTGGTTTGGCGTTATTTGCACCGTGACGGTACGAATAGCCAGTGCGTTTTCCAATATGTCTGCGCCCATGTCGTCAATTCGCGTGTGCTTGAATTTTGACAACTTTCATGAGCTTTTCAGGGCCCCTAACCCCTCACGTTGGTTTTTAATTGACACAACAAGTATTTCTACGATAGAAGATTTAGAAAACAAGATCAAACTCCGTTTTAGCCCTTAATAAAAGGTTGTTAAATGATTGTTAGGGGTTTACTTCTGCCATGTCATCTGAATACATGTACATGTAGTTCCCGGTTCGAAACCCGTCTAAATGACTACAATTTTTTTTCTTTGAGTGGTGTAAGAGGTATATCCGGAGATGTTGACAGCTTTGTTGCCTGAAGGCAAATAAGGTGGCGCCCTCCTGACCTCGTGTGGTCTATCATGTTCTGAGCCGTCGTTTGAGGAGTTTGCTAAGGAGTACCTAAGCAGACCTTAAATTCTGGTTTTGCTATATAGATACTGGTTTGGCGTTATTTGCACCGTGACGGTACGAATAGCCAGTGCGTTTTCCAATATGTCTGCGCCCATGTCGTCAATTCGCGTGTGCTTGAATTTTGACAACTTTCATGAGCTTTTCAGGGCCCCTAACCCCTCACGTTGGTTTTTAATTGACACAACAAGTATTTCTACGATAGAAGATTTAGAAAACAAGATCAAACTCCGTTTTAGCCCTTAATAAAAGGTTGTTAAATGATTGTTAGGGGTTTACTTCTGCCATGTCATCTGAATACATGTACATGTAGTTCCCGGTTCGAAACCCGTCTAAATGACTACAATTTTTTTTCTTTGAGTGGTGTAAGAGGTATATCCGGAGATGTTGACAGCTTTGTTGCCTGAAGGCAAATAAGGTGGCGCCCTCCTGACCTCGTGTGGTCTATCATGTTCTGAGCCGTCGTTTGAGGAGTTTGCTAAGGAGTACCTAAGCAGACCTTAAATTCTGGTTTTGCTATATAGATACTGGTTTGGCGTTATTTGCACCGTGACGGTACGAATAGCCAGTGCGTTTTCCAATATGTCTGCGCCCATGTCGTCAATTCGCGTGTGCTTGAATTTTGACAACTTTCATGAGCTTTTCAGGGCCCCTAACCCCTCACGTTGGTTTTTAATTGACACAACAAGTATTTCTACGATAGAAGATTTAGAAAACAAGATCAAACTCCGTTTTAGCCCTTAATAAAAGGTTGTTAAATGATTGTTAGGGGTTTACTTCTGCCATGTCATCTGAATACATGTACATGTAGTTCCCGGTTCGAAACCCGTCTAAATGACTACAATTTTTTTTCTTTGAGTGGTGTAAGAGGTATATCCGGAGATGTTGACAGCTTTGTTGCCTGAAGGCAAATAAGGTGGCGCCCTCCTGACCTCGTGTGGTCTATCATGTTCTGAGCCGTCGTTTGAGGAGTTTGCTAAGGAGTACCTAAGCAGACCTTAAATTCTGGTTTTGCTATATAGATACTGGTTTGGCGTTATTTGCACCGTGACGGTACGAATAGCCAGTGCGTTTTCCAATATGTCTGCGCCCATGTCGTCAATTCGCGTGTGCTTGAATTTTGACAACTTTCATGAGCTTTTCAGGGCCCCTAACCCCTCACGTTGGTTTTTAATTGACACAACAAGTATTTCTACGATAGAAGATTTAGAAAACAAGATCAAACTCCGTTTTAGCCCTTAATAAAAGGTTGTTAAATGATTGTTAGGGGTTTACTTCTGCCATGTCATCTGAATACATGTACATGTAGTTCCCGGTTCGAAACCCGTCTAAATGACTACAATTTTTTTTCTTTGAGTGGTGTAAGAGGTATATCCGGAGATGTTGACAGCTTTGTTGCCTGAAGGCAAATAAGGTGGCGCCCTCCTGACCTCGTGTGGTCTATCATGTTCTGAGCCGTCGTTTGAGGAGTTTGCTAAGGAGTACCTAAGCAGACCTTAAATTCTGGTTTTGCTATATAGATACTGGTTTGGCGTTATTTGCACCGTGACGGTACGAATAGCCAGTGCGTTTTCCAATATGTCTGCGCCGATGTCGTCAATTCGCGTGTGCTTGAATTTTGACAACTTTCATGAGCTTTTCAGGGCCCCTAACCCCTCATGTTGGTTTTTAATTGACACAACTATAGAACACATTTTAAGAAGCCATGTTTGTTTGCTTATTTCTGCCAGCTCCTGAAAACTTTGTCCTTTTGGGGCTTATGGGATCCTCAAAACTTGGGAACATATTCCCAATAGTGACATTTGGAAAAGGACGATTGATATCCTCAACGAATTTGAGGCTGGCACCCGCACCGACGTCGACAGTGATGCATACAGGGACGAGCGGCAATGATGCGAAACGTGCGAGTGAAATAGCAAACTTCACCGTAAACGCCACATTGGAGGAGCTTGCAGATGGAAGTTCTAGCTTTGTTGCTAATGTGTCTCAGCACAAGAACAAATGAAATGGTCCATGGACCATGTGCTCACCCGTTTGAACATAATAGTGTAATGACAGAGAGAGGTGTATGTCAGTTATGATCAATCTGGGCCAAGTTGTAGGACTTCAGTGATTTGGGGGTTATGGCACCAGGTGGCCATATTGGATATCCGATCGGGCCAAAACGTCATATGCACATATTCATAAAGGTCATCTAGAGGGAGCCACATAGCACATTTGAGCGCTCTGAGTTATAGCTCATTTGATGATTTTCGGGTTACGCCACCTGGCGGCCATATTGGAAGTTTAATCAGGCCGAAATTTCACGTGCATGTAAAGGTCACCAAGAGGGAGGTACATATTTTTTACTTTTATCGAACTTTGACCTCTGTGACCTTGAAAAGTACGTCAAATCAAAAACCCGTACCATATGTTATGTATCCTAATTAGATACACATATGATAAAAATTTGGAGAAGATCCAGTCATTAGTTCAGGAGTTATTGCACTTTTTGTGTTTTTGGTTTTGGCCACCTGCAGGCCAAGCCAAGAATCGAATCGGACCGAAACTTGGTGTCATAGGTCATCTGACCTAGGGGTATATAAGGCAGCGTGGGGTAATAGTAGCCCCCGGGTAATAGTAGCCCCTAGCCTGGATAAAGCTCAGGACACTGACCTTATCATTGGACCCAAGAACTGGGATTTGTACAGGAGAATGGGACCCAATGTACAGCTAACTTGTGGGATTTACACCCCATAAATGTTTTACCAACAGATAGAAACATGGTGCCGTAATTGCTAGGGGCTACTATTACCCGCGGGCTACTATTACCCCACTTTGCCTTATGTACCAAGATTCAGCTCAATAGCTCCAGCGGTTACGAAACGTGCCCTGCTAACGGATGACGACGACTGACGACGACGGACGACGGACGCTGACCGACGACAAAAGCTCACGGGTGAGCTAAAAACTACTCAGCGGCCCCATCAATTTTCTCGTAAACGTCAAGAGGGCAGTCAGGCTATTCATTCAGTTCCTTCGTCCAAGTGTTCGACCCAGGGATGGAGGTCCGGTAAAAGCCTTGCACGTGCTGATGTCAATCACTCCATCAAAAGAGTTTGGGCCACTCTTGGCTAAGAGATGCACCGTGAGATCGGGAAAATTGCCACCACTCTCGTTAGGAAGTCGAGTGTTGGCATTACCAGGCGAGCGGCTGTTACTGTTGAAGAAGAACAGATGATGGCGAGAGGAATGGGACAATAGTGAGGTTTCGCAAGCGCCCGGTTAGGCCATACGACGACGTTTATCTATTGTTTGGGTATACCCACACAATAGATAAATGTCGTCGTATGGCCTAACCGGGTGCTTGCGAAACCTCCCTATTCTCACCAAACAGCAGCTCGTGTCAACGATACGATAGGAGCGAGGCTGAAAGCCGAGCCTACAGCTAGAAGAGCTTAAGGAAACGTGCTTCGGCTGCCTTCAGATGTAGTGAGCGTTGACAGCCCCACTTTGGTAAGCAGTTTGCCCACAAATACTGATGTTCGGGAGAGTCAAACATCGACCACCACAAATCCAGGGTCGGCAGCAGCGTTGAAAAAGAAATGGTCGAGGTCACTAACTGAACAGGAATTTAATGATCTGTTCGATTACTACAATGCTCTCATCATTGAAAAGGTATAAGTATAGTGGTGAGCAGGTGTCCTACAGGGAAATCGAAATTGCAACATTGAAAGTGTGGACTGGTGGCCGGTGTGCCCATCTTCTGTAAAAGTTCAGGTTGCTTACTGGCGGATAAGGTTCACTATTTATAGGGTCGCCTGTCTCCGAAAGGAACAAGAGATGGAGGCCAAACCGAGGAAGATGTTTAAGGCGGCGCAGGAGATGCCGGTGCAACGTAANACAATGGTCGGACGGTTATTTACGGGCGGACAACCGTTGACACTACTGTTGTAACGTTACAGAATGTCCCTATAATTCATAGTCCGGCGGACTGGGAATGACGGCCTTCGGCCGTAATTCCCAGTCCGCCGGACATTGGCTAACAGGGTACATTCATTAACGTTACACCGGCATCGAGCAAGGATGGCACAAAGTAACTGAGGCATTCCTTTGTTACCTCCCAAGAAGCGAGATGGAGTACACTAAACTGACATACATCTACTGGTATTATTGAAAAACAGGACAACTATGCAATTTGTCAGGTAAGACGAGCAAATACGTCAGATAAGAAGAGCAATTTGTCGGATAAGATGAGCAGTATGTCGGATAAGAGTGAGAGCTTGATTATTGAACACAGGACAATGCACAATTTGTCGCATAAGACGACCAATCTGTCGGATAAGATAAGCAATTTGTCGGATATGAATTGCACCATGTTGTACAGGAACTTAACGATGTAAAGTGCAGTACACTGATCAACTAGACCAGCCTGTGCTGGGGGCAACAAAGCGACGAACAGGGCCCCTTATATTCCAAATGGTGCGGAAGTTGTTTGTTGAAGGTAACGTGGATAAAGGAACATCTCCTGCACAGCAAGGTTCATGCCGATGTGCCCTTGGAAGAGCGCAGGAAGTTGGTGGATCCCCACTGTTTAACTCTCCCAAAAGGCTAAAGATGGAGCCAGGGCCAAAGAGCTTAAAAGGCCGCATAAATAAACGACAGGAATGCCCAATCTGTCATAAGTGGGTGACCATGCTTGCAAGTCATCTAAAGACGCACGGATGTCAACCCGGTACGGCTGAACACACATGGTGGTATATGATGTGGGCCCCAAAGCCTCAAGTAAAGCCAGTGGAAATAGAACTGGAAAAATTCGTAATGGATAAACTGATGCAGAGGTTCTATACCCATCTTATGAACTTTGCTGGGGGCAACAAAAGTGACGAGCAGGTCCGCCCTATAGTTCAAATTGTGCGGAAGCTATTTGTGAAGATAGCCCTAGAGGGAGAGGGTGAATTCGAAATGAAAACCCTCAGCGGATTAATGAGAATTGGAGCCAAACCAGACGGTATTCTCAACAAATGGCTGGTGACAAAGGAGTACACTGCAGGAATGCTCACGAACACTGTTTCTGCGCTGCAAAAGTTTTTGTCCTTTGCTCTGGAAGTCAAGGAGGTTAGAGTAGGCCGGGCTGATGGTGAAATCGAGATAGCACAGTGCATCGAGTAGGTTAAGGAACTTTGCAGGGGAATACGGTCGAAGAGGCAGCAGTTTACTGAAGTTTGACAGTACAGAAATACATGTACTCAAAATTTCACATTATTGACAACTTTACCCTTTCCCTTATGTGAACGCAAGTGAGTTTGCCGCTCTTTGGCGCGCTTTGAAACCGGACACGGAAATACAGGCCTTGGCCTCCGTGTTTGTTTACAGGGTAGCCCCCGTATTTCTCGTCGTCAAGTTCACATTAGAGTTGTTGTCTATTCATGACTGTTGAAGGTCCCAAACTGTTGCTGTACATTGCAAGTATTGTCACCCTACAGTGAACTGTTTGAATTGCCCAACAGTTATGAATAGACAACAACTCTATTGTGAACCATTTTTCTGTGCTAAAAACACAAAATTAGGAGAATCAAAAGGTAAGATAAATGGCACAACAATGCGAAATGATGTATAAAGATCTCGTCCTTGCCCTGCTATTTAGGCGGTATAAAATGACTTTATTTTGACAAGGTTGCGTTCGTATTTTTGCGGCACAAGAACTTTCGTGGCGTGCATGACGTCACTGCATAAAATGCGAGTCAACGAGAGAAACTAGGCCTTACAATTGGTCTTGCTTGTGATCTACAGGATCTATTTAAGATAATTAATCGAATGCATCATAAGGTAGGCGATAGCACGATTTAATAGAGTAACAATTCGGTATTTTGTGCCTGCTGGAGTAGTTACAGGACTGTTAATAGGTGGCAACACGTGTTTGTAGTAGATTCGCATAGATGGCAGCACCTTCCGGTGTAAATTGAACATAATGTAGTACCACCTAGGCGTTCTAGAGAAAGTAAATTTAGAGAAAGAAAAATTAAGAAACATAGGAAGAATTTACTCATGGTTAATTGTTTTATTGGTTATCTATGGTCCTAAGACAATATTGTGAAATTTTGTATTTGTATGTCACAGATTTCACGGGTCTCTGCCGATGATAACCATGATGATGTCTGAAATAAAGAAGAAATATCGATCCCGACGAGTCGTTGATTCATGGGGGACTCAACTTACAGCACAGAGGCGACTACAGTGAAATCTTCTCTCCATTGGAGACCAGCATCGATGATTGTACCCACGGGAGCAGTCAGCCAGCGCAGTGTTATCGCACACGTATTACTAGCCGAGATGCAACACGGTCACGTGTCTCTCGCTATTTTTCGATTTATTTGGTTGCACAATGGATTCGCTAAAGAAAAGCTATAAATTAAAGGGCAGGACAAGGCTTGTAATCAAATAAACATCTGATTCATTCAAAATCGCTTTCTATGTGGTGATGTATGCCTAATCCACAATGTATGTCCACCACAGTAACTTTCAATCACGGTAACATGCTTTATTTTGATGATTGAATCAACCCTCCCAATTCTCCGTTGATCCAGTTCAAGTTTGCCGCCATTCTGTTGCTATTTACCCAGAATCCCCTAGGGCAAGTGACGTCACCCATGCAATTCACATTATTGGTGGATAGTTCGGTCTGCAGATAACCCCTGTTCTCCTAGCCTCGGGGCGCATTCTGCCGCGGACTATTGTCGCTTGGAATCATGGGAATGCGCGCGCGTGATGTTCATTTTTCGTCGTGGTACCCTATTTCATGTACCGGTAATTTGTTGCGGCCTCTTCCTCCATGCTGTAAGAGACTGTAGCTAATGGATGTCCAATAACACTAACTGTGTGCAAATGGATTGGACGTATTCGTAGTGGCAACTTTTTACCCTCTTTCATTGTCTTTCGAACTTCATTTGATTCATGCTAGTAGGCCTACGTAGATGCCTACGTATTTCATGCACATGCAGATGTGCATGCACTGAGCAAAAGTAACTTGTGGATGCTCATGGACGGGAAGTGTGCTCCAGAACATCGAAGCGTTTCATGATTTATTTAACGTTTCTTGTAAAATAGGCTATCCGTGGTAGGACGTTTTGGGAAGTGTTACAGTGACCACAGCACAGTGCACAGCAGTGACAGAGCACAGTCAGTGTGGTGTGTGACAGTCCGTGTGAGTGTCCATGGTCAGATGGTGTCAGTGCTTGCCCTTGGTAGCCTATTCATAAACGTCAAAATGCCTCGTTGCATGGTGCCTGGATGTGGCAACATGTCCGGTAAAACATCGGGCATACTGTATAAACGTTTTCCTAGAGATAACCCTGATCTTGCTGCCAAGTGGTTCCAAAAAGTTAGAAGAGCTGACCTCCACCGAAGGAAAACGAAGTGGAATGACAGCCACGTTGTGTGCTCAGTGCACTTCACAGAGGACTGCTTTGAGGTAGAGAATTCTCTAAAGGCGATGGCATACGGTCGTGAACCCAAACGGTTGATTAAGGATGACGCAGTCCCAACGTTGATTATGGAAGGTGATTTCCAAATACACAATAAACGCCGGCGAATTGGAGAGGCAAAAGAAGCAAGGATTTCCCATCGTGAACGGAAGCAGGTATGTATGCGCAAAAGGTAGTATGTAAACATTGAAACGTTTCAAATGAAACGAGCCAAAAACATGCTAAATCTAAAGTTTTATGGCACAAACGAGGCGAAACTAATATAATTTTTAACATTTCTTACAATTTCATCGCATAATCTGTCACATTTTTTGCAAAATGAAGAAGATATTGTTGTAGAATCATTCAGTATAGGCCTACTTGGTAGTAATAGACATTGAAATATGACCGTGATGTCTGATTTCCCTACTTCATTTCTCTGGTTCACTGGTTCATGTCTTGTAATATCCTGGTTCAATAACTTTTAAATTTAGCTTTTGGTACTTGCTGACCTGACCTTTATAGCCTGTACTTGAAAATCCTTGTAATAAATGGTCACCTGACTGATTTTTCCTATATAAGCTTCATTCCTTCAATAAAATATTGCAATTGCCATTGGGGAACCAGAGTGTCCTTACTTCTTTCCTGCCCGTCCATGCCCCAATGTGATCTGGACTTCACATTTTGCTGCCGAAACCCGGGAAGTTTTGGTGGCGTTGTGAGTATTCGACTCAAATTCGAACCTTTTCGGGCATGGACGAGGCAACCGCCAAGAAGCAGCGCAGTTCCCACCGTGGTTGGGTGACAAGGGCCGCACGGGATCTTGAACGGAAACTGTTAATAGGTGGCAACACGTGTTTGTAGTAGTTTCGCATAGATGGCAGCACCTTCCGGTGTAAATTGAACATAATGTAGTACCACCTAGGCGTTCTAGAGAAAGTAAATTTAGAGAAGGAAAAATTAAGAAACATAGGAAGAATTTACTCATGGTTAATTGTTTTATTGGTTATCTATGGTTCTAGACAATATTGTGAAATTTTGTATTTGTATGTCACAGATTTCACGGATCTCTGCCGATGATGACCATGATGATGTCTGAAATAAAGAAGAAATATCGATCCCGACGAGTCGTTGATTCATGGGGGACTCAACTTACAGCACAGAGGCGACTACAGTGAAATCTTCTCTCCATTGGAGACCAGCATCGACGATTGTACCCACGGGAGCAGTCAGCCAGCGCAGTGTTATCGCACACGTATTATTAGCTGAGATGCAACACGGTCACGTGTCTCCCTATTTCTCGATTTCTTTGGCATTGTCTCGTTCGGTTGCGTAATGAATTCCCTAAAGAAAAGCAGCTATAAATTAAGGAGAATGTACCGATAGGGTGGACGAAGTCCAGTTGCCTGAGCCGGAGACAAAGGAAGAACATGATGCTAGACTACATCTGCATGCATGTGAGGATGCTCCACATGGTAACTCTACACTTGATCCCGAAGCTACAGCATTCACAGCCAAGGAAGAAAAAACTGTTGTCCCAGTTTTTCCCGCCGGAAGGAGACAGCCCAGAGGTTCCCTTGCCCAACACAGACCCGATCACTCCACCGTCAGGAGGTTTGCAGGATTTGATTGGTGTGCTCACTAATCAGGTAAGTATCAGTCGTCTACCAGCTCCGGAACCAAGCATCTTTACAGGGAACCCACTGTTGTACCCAGCTTGGAAATCGGCATTTGATGCTCTGATTCACAGTAGAAACATTCCCTCTAATGAGAAAATGCACTATCTGCGTAAGTATTTAGGAGGTGAGGCCCAGAAATCAGTAGAAGGATACTTCATGATGGATACAGATACTTCGTATACCGCGGCAAGAGCATTGTTGCAAAAGATTTTTGGCGAACCTTTTGTAATAGCAAATGCCTTCCGAGATAAATTGGAGGCGTTGCCTAGGATTCAGGCAAAAGGATGGGTCAGCGTCCTCGGCGACCTCTAGCGACGAATGCTATTACCAGTGTCTTTTGTGTGCAGCCTTCCTCGCGGTCGGTTGTGTTCGCTCGGCTCTCTGTTTCGCTTTCTTTTTCCCGTTTTTCCTCAGGAGTTAAGGTTTGTATTGTTCGTTTTTTCCAGCCCCGGGGCTGTGGAGAATAGGTCCGGCTGCGGCCGTGGAATAAGGTATTTCCAGCCCTGGGGGATGTGGCGAATTAGTCCGGCAGTGGCCGTGGAATGGAATGTTTCCAGCCCGAGGGTCTGTGGAGAGTAAATCCGGCTGTTCGCCGTGGAGTGAAATGTTTCCAGCCCTGGGGGCTGTGGAGAGTTTAGTCCGGCGGTGGCCGTGGAATGCAGGGGATGATACCATTTTCTTGAAGCGAGGTGGAGGATATTTGTTCGGCCAGGCAGTGGAATGATGGTCGTGGGGTGTTAGCTGTTTTGGCCGCCATTTTGTAAGGGCTCCGTAGGCGCAGGTGTTTGGTGCTCATGGAGGGGCGTTTAGGTCATGCCATATTTTTTGGTTTGGGCCTCCTCTGCGCGTCTGGTTTAGGATTATTGCATTTATTTTCAGATGGTGCTTCCGCCGGTCCCGAAACCAAGACATTCTTTGAGAGATAAGGACATATTTGGCCTCCTATCCAAGTTCCGGGATGGGGATAGGTTCTCCGTAAAGGAATTTGCGAGGGTGTCCCGCGGTGAGGCGACGGAGCGGCTCACGGAGTACGAGTTAGCAAAGGAGTTCACGGAGTTGACGGGGAAGAAGCCCGATGACCTGTGCAATTTCGCGGGGCGCGAGTGCAACATTGATAATCTGAGGTTTCTCCTCCACCTTACAGTGCTGCACGCAAATGAATTTGGTCAGCCGGTAGGGCAGGAGTTGTTGGTAAGTTCACGCACTACATTAGCTCTTTTATTGTAGTAATTTGTTGGCATTTGTAATTGGATTTTAGCAGGGTAATTGTAGGCAGCCGCATTGTTAAGGGCTTTCGCTCGTTAAGCGGATTGGGGGCAATGACGTAAGGAAAGTCCGTGGTACTTGCTGGTGGCCTATTCTTTTGTTGAAGGTAGTGAGGCGTGGTGAGTCGCTGTGGAGGTTTTGGTTTTGGTTGGGACTCTTTGGTTTTGGTGGCGTCTTTTTTCATCAGCCTCAGCCAGGCAAGTCAGCTGATGGGCCGCATGTTGCCGAAGCTACTGTGGCACCCCCACCTAAGAAGATGAAGCTAGCGGCGCCGATTGAGGTTACGCAAGAAAACCAGCATGATGATTTGAAGGCGATAAGGCTTCCGTTACATAGAAGTATACGGTATACGAATACGCCGGTTACCAAAGGCATTCCGAGGATTCACCACCGTGAAGCCATTGTTAACGGGCGTTTTCGTATACCGTATACTTCTATGTAACGGAAGCCTAAAGGACAAGGTACGCGCGGTTGCTCTTCAAAACGAACCGAACGAATCGTTGTTGCTCCTGTAGTAGCGAGCAGCCTAAAATGCCCGTCATTGACGCAGCGCCCCTTGCGGAAGACGGACGCAGCGCCCCTGGCGGAGGTTGGATGAAACGTGCGGTGCGACGGACAAAGGAATGTGCTTTTATGCTGATGACCCTCGCTGAGAGAAGATCGTGTGACCCTCAAGTCCCGACGGCTGATTGACGAGTACGGCTGCAAGACGTCCACCCTTGGCCTGAAAACTACAGCTACAGGTGAGTTGGCCACTTTCGCTCACACTCCTGCTATTGGATGATTTGGCGAAGATGGCTGTCAGGGTGGGGACGAGAATGCCAGTGTTTTTCAAGAGTTGTGTCGGCAGGCAATGTTAAATCAGGGCAAAATATCTTTGGCCTCTTTCACCCTCAACGTTTTGGGCAGTGGCGCTTCCGATCATGTTGCGAAGGCCCTGTCGAAGTGTTTCAAGGAGAGAAAGTCCAAGGAGTCAGAGGGAAGGAGCAAGGCCATGGAGAGTAGATCGCCGCTCGCGAATTTGTATGGGGCTATGCTGATGGGCCAGTTTCCGGACGTGGGGTCGCATTTCCCACACCCCCAGCAGCAGCAGCGGTATAGGCCGTATTATTACAGGGGTTACAGGGGCAGGGGTAGGGGCCATTATAGGCCAATGAATTGTTTCTTTTGTTCAGCTCCGGACCATTGGATTAAGGACTGCCCCAAGATGAAAGAAGCTAAGCAGAAGCTTGGTTAGTAAAGGGGGCTCAAAGTTTGGGCTCCGGCGCCGTTGGTGGAGTTACTCTCGGTTTCTGACTCAAGGGACACTAGAGCCCTAGTGGATTTTCAGAATTCACGCGAGTCGGAGGCTGGGTGATTCCCCCCTGTAGTCTGTCTTATTTGGGTATAAAATATTTTTCAGGTGCCTGAGGCGTATCCCGTGCTGCCTGTAGTTCCGGATTTGGAGTAAAGCAAGGTATGACATCTGTGTGGCCTAGCATCAAAGGCATACAAAATGGTTAACATGTAATAAGCGCTTTCAAGAAATGTGGTGTTTTTAATCCTGATGTTGACCCTCACATGTTTCTACCACACAGTGCCGTGACATCCCCTGGGCCAGAGCCATTGCCTCATGATGATGGGCAAGACATGGCAACTCTTGAATTCCTGAATAAGAAATTACCAACTTTTGAAGAACCTGCCAGGAAACACAAAATGCAGCAGTAAGGTTTGGGGCAATTACAGAAGATAATTCTATTTGCAGTTTCCCAGCATCTGAACCAGGCAATTCCTTCATTGCAAGACCCTCAAGTGACAACTCGTCCCATGTTGCAGGCCCTTCACACATATACCGGTACACACCCCGACCCCGACCCTGTCAGATACCGGCCCCGACCTCTTCACCCGCTGCAGGACCCTCCTTGCCCTTCCCCTCCCAGCCACACATCCCCACAGCAGCAGCACTGCTGTGTCGGCCAGAAAGATTTTCCACCAACAGAGGATGAGGTGCCTTTTTTTAAATGGGCTGGTATCCAACATAGAGCACAAAAAGCGACACACAAAATGGTGGTAAACATAAGTCGTCTCGAAATTTTGCCAATTTTTGACCCCAATCGGGGTCTTCCTCAGGTACGTTTTACTCGAGATCCCAGAAGTGTAATGAGCTGGATCCCAGTTATACATATTGATCTGAAGTAAGGAAACCCTCTGCAAACAGGAGGTGTGAAAAGTTTTAGGTTAAATAGAAACAAAGCCCCATCGTTTGGTGTTGGAGCTGATTACAAAGAGAAGACCTGTAAAACAGAAACAGTCTATGATTAGTAGGCTAAACGTGTGATTTGGAAAGGATGATTAAGAAATATTTATCATTAATTATCATTATTATCATCATTATTATCTATATTCTAGGGGGATTTCTGTAATAAACTCAAACTCCTCCGAAACGGCTCAACGACTTTCCTTCATTTTTCACAGTAGGCATGTGTTCACCGTGAAGTGGTGTTTGGCAGCATGCAAATTGCGTAAGGAGCGATCAATCGCACTTTTGTTCGCTTTTTTCGACCCAAAACAAGACGACCGAGCCTGACGTCACAGTCGAAACACGTCACCGCCGTTGCCTTGCAGCGTCACGGCAACGCAGCGGTCCGTGCATCATGTGCATGACGAATACGCTGACGTCAACAATGCATTTGGCCACCAGGCTTTGTGTCATGATCGCGCGACGCCAGCGCAATGGCAACTTACGTCGTGGATGGAATCGGGGGACCGATTAGGCCTACTTCGCAAGTTCCCACCAGATGCTTGACACGCCTTCCACCTCATGCATGTCATGTCACTACCTTTGCACAAAGTAGACATATGCCAAGTTAAACCACGATCCACAAGAATGAAATAGGCCTCGAGGAGCTACGCACGCATGTCCCTATCGCTGGCAGGCACTGAAAAACGTGACACCGGTCATGCCGGTAGCTGGTAACAAATGGACAACACTGCACGTGACCGAAGGGAGAGTAGCGGACCACCGTAAACGGGACTGACAATAGGCAATAGGGAGTTCTCGCAAAGCATCCGAAACACCAACGCGCCGACAAACCCATTGTTCGCTGCCACGAAAAGAGTACCCAACAAAATGACAGACGTTCGCGTTGAAGTTTCGGGGGCTTACCGTCCGATAACTCTGCATTCTGGAGCCACCCCGCGTTTCAGGCCCCGTCATTTGACGGGTACTTTGCTAGTTATAATTATTATTATTACTGACACAAGGTACACTTGGTTCAAGAACAATGAAAAGATTGTTGAAGGAAATAAAAAGGAACATTATCGTTGTGAAGGGACCTGGAATTTATCACTGTGAAGATGCTCTTGGCGAATTTCGTGATGTATGCAAGGCCTACTTTTTCAGGGAATCTTGAAAGAAAATCAGCCTGTTGAAAGCTGTCAAGATGCTAAAGAAGCGAACGTATTAAAGGATGGAACTGACAATGCTTTGTTTCCAGAAGTCGTCAGCAAATGTTAGTACTTGTCGAGATGCTAAAGGGAATGTATTAAAGGATGGAACTGATAATGCTTTGTTGCCGCAGTCGTCAGCAAATGTCAACGCAATATCCATGATTCCGTTGGAAGATGTAGTATTGGACAAGAGAGCGACAATTGTTCAAGGGTGAATACGGTACTGTCTTCAAAGGGAAATGGGCTGGGATATTTGTTGTAGTCAAGATCCACCTATAGTCCATGACGTAAAATTATCGCCGAAGTTTACATGTTTGGCCTAAATTTCAGAGTGCCTTGTTGTGAAATCAAGTGATTTCCTCTTCATTTGTCATTTGACTGACAATATTCTATACATGTCTATAATCCTGAATAAATATTACAACGAAATATCACAAAATAATAATGAAGTAATGAGTACAAATACAAAAAGCCACTCGGGAAACAAAACTACTACTTCACAACGACAAGAGATCTAAAGAATCTCCAAAGAGACTACATCAGAAAAATCAAGAAATGCCGCGAAGAAGGAAAGACCACCACCTTCTCTGATGAATCATATTGTAATGAAGGCCATGCCACCAGTCATGGATGGTTCAGAGATGATACACGGTAATGACCTCAGAAGCTCAGACAAATATGTGCCTACAGGATGTTGTTCAATTATGCAGAATGAGATTTGAATATTGATAGCCAGTCCATATTTTTTAGAAAGGAAAATAATCCATTCTATGCAAATGTTCCACTTTGGGCCTAAAATAAGAAAAATAGAACACCAGAAAATTCTTCATCAAGTTCCAATTTAATTCAAAACAATGAGACTGAGAAGGATCTATGTCACATTCAAAGGTCTATGAGGTCAGTTGAAAAAAAAAATGAAACCAAAATGAATTGGTGATTGCCCCTATCCAATTCTCCAATTTTCAAAAAAGGCATGTGCTCATACAAAGCCAGAGCATTTTGCCTAATGTAATCCGGGTTTTTTAAAATAAATTGGAAAATTGGATGGGGGCAACCACCAATTCATTTTGGTTTCATTTTATTTTCAACTGACTTCTTCGACCTTTGAATGTGACATAGATCCTTCTCAGTCTCATTATTTTGAATTAAAGGACCACAGTATTGCTTCCCAATCCTGCGTTACACCTACCCGCGTTAAGGGGGAGACGTCTATTAACGACTTGGTAAACTACCGCATGCAACTAGTCTCGCGCAGCCAGCCGTTTCGCTCCGCATTACTGCTACACAAACCTGTTCGATCCCCAGCGGCTGGGTGACCGAGACTGTAAACATAAATTCTCCAACACTGGGGCGAAAGGCTTAACTACAGTATTGGAGCATGGTGCCGGTGGCGCCGGCTGTCGACAGAAAGATGCAATACTGTGGTCCTTTAAATTGGAACTTGATGAAGAATCTTCTGGTGTTAAATAGAACCTTTGCATAGAATTTTCCTTTCTAAAAAGAGGGACTGACTATCAATATTCCCAACTTGATGAAGAATCTTCTGGTGTTAAATAGAACCTTTGCATAGAATTTTCCTTTCTAAAAAGAGGGACTGACTATCAATATTCCCATCTCTGTTCTGACGCTGTCATGTCAGTGATTGCCTAAAGGTTTCGGTGCCTAATAAACAAGAAAATACATTTTCAGATGTCGAGTGCCAGCTGGTCGAGGGAAACGATGGATAATCGTACATGCTGGGTGTGAAGCGGGTTGGGTCGAAAGGGCTGAGGCTCCGTTCAGATCAAAGAACTTTGGAGATTATCATGATTCAATGAATGAAAGAAATTACATGGAGTGGTTTGAGAAACTTTGCAAAATCCTGCTGTTGGTGAATGGTACCAGGTTGTTGGTAAAACCTGGATTCAAAAAGCTGGACTCTGGATTCAAAAACCTGGACGCTGACTCATTGGATTGCGCCGCCTGAGATTTACCAATAGTAGTTCATATGGCAGAGTGTGGCGACTCAAATCTGAGGACATGCATTGTAAGAGCTTCCTGTCTGGCAGACGACACATTTTAGTTTAGGCTTGGAGGAATACTGACAGTATAATTCCTCCAAGGCGTATGTTTGTACAATCAGCAAATAATTAGTTAATTTAGCAAATTTAAATGTGTCGTCTGCTAGACAGGCAGCTCTTACAAAACGTATCCTCACATTTGAGTCACCACACTTAAAAACAAATTAAAGGGGAAGTGCAGTCGTGATTTGTTTACATTTTGTACTGGCAAATTATATTTGTGTATCCCCAGCGGGCAGCACAAAAACAATCTCCAAAATATCTTTTGACGTGAATGATTTATTAGAAACAAGTTGATATTTATTTACGATTCAGAAAAATATGGAAAAAATGGTACTCCCTTTTGGCGAGGTTTTGTAAACAAACTATGTAAACAAATCACGACTGAACTTCCCCTTTAAGGCCCAGTTTATACTCCATCATACTGCAGTCGCGCGATCAAATACAAAGGAATGCATTTGTTTTCAAAATCTTTAGAAATAACTAACTAAACTAACGTTAGCATAACTAGCCGAAATGAGCATCGAGTTGGGGAAAAAAACATACGCACTATATCAGGAGGGAACGAGGACAGGATTTCTTGCATGTACCGGTACTTCGGTATCTGGCGGTATGACTGGTTCCCTTCCTTCCATGGCAGAAGACCAGACTAATACACTACGCAGGCAGCGCAATCCAATGAGTCAGCGTCCAGGTTTTTGAATCCAGAGTCCAGCTTTTTGAATCCAGGTTTTACCAACAACCATACCATGGGGGTAATAGTGCTAGATAATGCCGGTTACCACAAGACCCTTGCAGATCCAAGAGGAAGAATTTCATTCTGAAGCAAGCAGAAGTAGTCAAGTTTGGTAAAGATGTGGGAAAATGGGGAGGTTCCGGGGACTGAAATCAACATAAAATTGAAACTGGCGAATTCTGTGACTAGCACCAAGGAATTGAGGATGTGTCCACCTACCAAAGCCAGCATAATGAAGCACATAAAAAACACTACATCACCGTCGGACCAACTAAAGCAGAAGAAATTGCGAAACAGTCATCTGGTTGCCCCCATACCATCATCAGCTGAACCCGATTGAAACTGCATGGGGCATTACAAAACGGCAGAGAACAATGAATTACACACGACCTTCCAGCAATTTAATGGCGATCTGATAAGGGCTGGCTTTAAGAAGTTTATTATTATTATTATTATCAAATATTTATACAGTGCTCTATTCATAAAAATGCTCTAAAGCGCCTTACAGATTAAAACATTGTTAAAACATTAGGCCCTACATTATCACAGAGTGACAGACAAAAAATATATAAATGTCCAAAAATCCACGGCAAACCCATTTTTTTAAGAACCATAACAATAGGTAGGACATGTAGGACTATTACCTAAAATGTGTTTTATATGACTTTTAAAAGGTTACCCCCGAGGTGTGGAAAAAATTATGTGACAAGGCCATCAAGGAGGAAGACGAGTTGGTCGCACTGCATCGCCAGGAGGACGAAGAGATGGAAAAGTTCGTGCAAGAAAACCAAACGGCGATAGAATTATCATCAATCCTGCCGAGGACACCGACTCTGACATGTCTGACTCTGACTTGGACACCTCCGAATATCATCCAACCTCCTCAATCGGCATTGCCATGTTTACGCTCTACATTTCGCGCCACTGGGACACGAGGGCGTGGTCACTATGACGGTCGACAGTCTAAGAACAGAGGGGCGTGGCCATACTCGGCGATGGGACGGCTGACGATGTGACGCCAATGGTGAATTGAGCCAATGAAAAGTCCCGCGTCGTGGCGCGTGCAATGACGCTGCGTCATGGTTTAGGGTATATATATAAACTCTGACGCACATCTTCGGAGGCAGTCAGTCAAGTCCAGACTCCGTCACATGTATTTACAATCTAGGCCTTCGTATCGTATATACGTACATTGTATTTCTAAGTGAAGAGACGAGTTGAAATCGGCTAAAGAGTAGACAAGGTATGGTACTAACAATAGACGATTTCCCGTAAATTTGATGCCCCGTCTCCTACCTTTTAGGGAAATTCTCAGGATGTCTCCTCCCTACGGTGACGAGCAGATGCTTTATTTGGTGTGATTCGGCTCTGACTTTGGAATTTTTGGTGAAAACGATCCCTTGATTTTGGCGATTTCCGTCAATATTAAAGTATGTACTCCACTTTACTGGCTTTCGGTCGATATGTCGGCTGGTGGAAAGCACGACGTCATAACTCACTCATGATGGCGTCATGGTGTCGACCTGTCGACCATGACAGATGAATATGTTCTTAACAACGTTATGATGTAACACTATCACAACGTTAAGTTGTGACATCACACATAAATTTGTACGTCCGTTGTCTAACGCCATTTTCAAAAAAAAAATCTCCATTGAGTCATCAAACATGTCAAACCAGAAGGTCATGGATCCATTGGCGAGAATCGAAATGTTGCTGTCTCACAATGTCAGCAACTGGGAGCCCAGCTACGTTATACAGAGAAAAACGGCCTCTTGGATTACCCACAAAAAACCTTTTGAGGAGATACTTTGCGAGAGAAAGACTACAATTTCTTGGTGCACGAAGAATAATTTGATTGCGTCTGAAGCACGTTGTCCAAAATGCAGTTCATCCTGGCAGAGGTGAGGAAGCAAGAAAAGGAGGCAGTGGACAAGCTGAGGAGCAATCTATTACCCTCGGACCTCACATTCACAACCCTGCAGCTCCAGGAGAAGCACCTTGAGGTATTGATCGACATAAAGAACAAGCTGGAGGATATAGAGAGCAGGATTAAGAAATAGGTTTTTATTTGGGACGAGAAATTTGTAGGGGGGGGGGGGGTAGANACGCCGTGTAAACATGGTCCGCAATTTTAAATTGCGGACCATGCGACGACAGTATCCATTGTGTTTTTCTTGAAGATTCACCTGGCATCTTGAAAACCCTGTTAGTGTTAAAATTTCGGCCATTCCACAAAGCTTTGGTCCTGATGGGGGGGGGGGAGGGGTAGAGAGACAAACAGGAAATATGGTACATAATATGGTACATAATATGGTACATAACCACAGACATGACAGACGTTTTGCTGGTCCTGTCTTCCTGTTTCATCATGCACGTTGGGACTCTGCTGGCAATTTAACAATCATAATGCAGTTATTAGCGATTTTCTGTTCATTGCCATGGTGATGACCACGGGCCTGCGACTCATTCGATGTAGCGTGACGTCATTCGGAATCCATACCGTTCCTAGCAACAACCTCAGGTTATCAGGACCTGTTGAAAAAGAGATTGCCAAAGAATCAAGAAAAGAAAGGGGATATCCTGTATCCTCCGCTGATACAGGTGGAATCTCCTACTCCAACATCGCCATCGTCCGCGCCTGAGGTGGGTATTGAAAGGTCTGAAGCATCCCCTGCAGTTCCCCTAAAGCTGGTGTTTGCGGTACCGATTTATTGAAGACCCTGGCACGTGCAAACAGGGCATGCAAAGGTAAGAAGATTTCCATGAGCGATGAGGAATCGGTACAAAGTGAAGGTTCCCCATATGCCCTATCGCATTCGACTTACGATGGCTCCACAACAGGCGATGAACATTCAGATCCAGAAGACGACGCGTCAATGAATTGTTGGGTAAGGTGTCACAAACGTCCTGTACTTCCGCCCATTGAACAAGAAACATCTGAAATGTCAAAACAGTCGGCATCTGACAAAAAGCCTGTTTCGTCTAAAATGCCGTCAACTCATCCAAAAAGACGTTTTGGAGGCAACGCTGGTGTGGCGCACGTGCGTTCATCCAAAGGGAACCAGTGCGAATGCCCCCCCCCCCCAAAAAAGGATGGTCCAGCAAGAGTGGTGAGTATGAAAAATCACCTCCTAAAAGTGGGGTTCACAAGGACCTGACCTTGGAGCAGCATGAAAAGATCCTTACTACATGTATATATAGGAATCACATGCAGGAAAGCAAGGGCTCAGGTGACCCAACAGATGAAGGAATACCAAACACCAGGGCGTATCATGTACAAGTGTTCGATTTGCGGCAAGTCCATCATTAACTTGAAAAGGCACTTATCAGCTGTTCACAGGTTGTCCAATGAAGAGGTTGGTGCGGGCAGACAAACTGGTGCCCAAGATGAAGCCGAGCCAACAACAGTCCTAGATGACCTGTTGCGAGACTTTGAGGTGTACCTCACTAATTGTATGGATAACGAGAACATGTATATAGGTAGGTTGCGCGTGATTTGTCTTGCCCTTGCAGGGAATGAGGTTTTCAATATGTCGCACCTCATAAATATCCCACACCTTGGAGACAAGGATGGAATATTTGAGAAATGGGTGTCACCTGCGCAATATAGGTACACCACATTATCAAACTTCTTGTCACCCTCAACAAATTGGTCCAGTGCGCCCAATCCATTACCCACAGGCAACGTGTTTCAATAGGCTGGATCACTCCAGACAGGTCATGTAATGATTACCTGACCAGCATTGAATCATTCCAAAGGAAAATCAAAAAGCGAGGTAATCGAGAATTGGTCAAGTCGGTGGCGACTACAGACTTTGAAAAGATTGTTGACCAAGATGCTATCGCTGAATTTGAAGACAGCGAGATGTGGCGTGCCTGTGTGCGTCAGTTGAAGGAAAAAGAAAAAGCTGATGCAATATGCCGTTCCCAGGCAGAATCCATCGACTTACGTAACATGCTCATCCTCTCTATACTTTTACCGAATTGCAAGCGTGCTGGGGAGGTGGCCAAAATAACCGTCCACGAATTTAATCGTGGTTCCTGGTCAGATGACAGCGAAAGTTTCTCAGTCAGAATTACATGTATAGAGCACAAAAGTGCCATGTCAAAAACGTGCCGCATAGTATTCACGAAGGAACAGCAGAAAGCGATGGAACGGTACATCAAGCACGTGCGTCCATTTCCTGAACAAAATGGCAAGGAGGGAGCAGAAACAATTTTTCGTTCCAGCCGCTCCCCCACTTCAATAACTGCTTCTGATGTCAACAACATAATACAACTGGTATGGAGAAAGTACCAGAAGTCTAGGGGGTGTCGGAAAAAGAAATTAGGCCATTAACAACAACAGACCTAAGAAAAGGCTCCATAACGCAATTAAGAAAATCTGGTGCAACAAGGGAGCAGCAGCTGGCAATGGCTAGCGCTCTAGGTCACAACATCACCACAGCTGACAAATTTTACGACAAGTCGGGTGCATTGCATCACATGCAGAGCACACAGAAAATGATTAGGGCCAAGTGGGAGTGGCGGAAGTCAAAAAGAAACAAGGTTGTAAGCAGTGATGGTGATGACGATGATGATCCAGACAACGATCAAAGCAGCTCCAAGCCCAAGGTCAACAATGAATCATCAGACGGAAGTGACGAAATTATCCCACCAACACCACCTAGATCGCAGTCTCCACGACCTAACAACACAGTATTCGCCTCAGCGCCAGATTCCATGGCGTTAAATATGATATCAGTGATAGTAATTAGTTGGTTCACGGTGTATGGCATGTTTTTTGTTGCAATATTATATACTAAATATATTTATATTGTACAAATATATTTATGTTGTACAACAATATATTTATGTTCTATAATTCATTTATTTATATTCAAGCAATTTTATTTTATATTCAAGAATTTTTATTTATGTTCTATAAGTACATGTACATTTTTATGTTATTGAAATTATTTTTATATTCTATAGTCTTAATATTTTATACAATATAAAAATATTCTATGCAATATAAATAATTTATACAACATAAAAATATTTTACACAACATAAAAATGTTTATCTAAGGGAGATTCCCCAATTTGTGATCAGTGGGAAAACCGTAAGACCTGTGGCCTTGATACTGATACCTAAGGGATTATATATGTTGATCTAAGAAATTAGTTATGACATAAAAAAGATTTCATTTAAAACTGATTATTTGAAACCATAAAACTTCAAAGCCTCAGAGTAGAAGGAAATATTAGAACTTCTAAGTGGAACTGAGGATTAAAGGCCCGTTTACACATGCAACTTTTGAAAAGTTCGTATGCAACTCATGCAACTTGTTCAATAAACCTGATGAGACAAAAAATATTTTTCATTAGAAATTGCAGAAATATGGCAAAAAGGAAGGAGGATTCGGCATAATTTCTATCCCAAATAACTTCTGTTCTGGGCTGTTGTTATTGTTATGAATGGAAGGGCGGTTTTGTCACCCTAGTTGGGCTAAACCACTCCTCTCAAGGCCCCGTATGCATAAAAGTGGAATAAGCTTCTTCCAGGTACAAGCCTGGTGGCGTTAAGGTTCACGTAGTGAAATTATGGAAAAAAATATCGCAATTGAGGGACATGGGGCACCATTTTAGAAATTCTGAACTTCCAATACCCGACATGGTCCTAAGGATAGTTAATTGCTTTGCCACCAGGGAAGTTATGGCACTACACGTAGAATCCAGGCAGTGCTCTTCCAGGAGGCGATTACATGTACCTACACTCGACGACCGGTAGCCTGCTTTGTTCACCCACGTGGTGATGATCGACTCATTATTCACAGGGGAGGCAGGCAAGGCGGGTTGATTTCTAATTATTAGGTGTTTCATAAGAGTTATCTACATTAATAATTCATACCTTATCTCAATGAAATGGTCCATGGACCATGTGCTCACCTGGGTGAACGTACCAGAAAAACAAATGACAATTGTTAAATCACAATGTTCCAGGGTCATGTATCCTCATTAGATGCTCCTGATAAATATTTGGAGACAATCCAATTACAGTTCAGGAGTTACTGGACTCTGAACTTTGGTTTTGGCCACCTGGTGGCCAACCGAAGAATCGAATCGGACTGAAAAGTGCTGTCATAGGTCACCTGACATAGGGATGTATATGTACAAAGTTTCAAGTCAATGGGCCGAATAAATAAAAACTTAGCATTTGCTTTCAAGTTCAAGCAAGAGAAAAAGCAAAAGGTCACCTAGAAGAAGATCAAGCCAAAGCAAATGCTTGAAAATGTATTAATAAGCTTCTGCTTTAGCTTCAATCTTTTGCTTGTTAAATATAATTTGTTTCTTGAATAACTTGTCTCCGAGGCCAGCTAGAGCACTAGTAACAAGTTCCTTCCCTATGTTTATGACCCTTGGCAAGATACTGGCATTAACGAACTTATTGTCCAGTGTCAGTATCATAATGATATTGATATATCAAATTTGATATTTCGACATATCGGGAAATCTGCCGCAGTAAGCAACTTGAAACTGGTATCACAACATTATAGCTCATCCACGGATGTTATTGCAACTGAAATTTTCTGTTTGCACCTGCTCGGTCGCATGATATTTGCTGATATCATGGTGAGATTTGATATTCAAATTTGATAACATGACATAAGTCAGAATCTCGTGATAGTAGAAGCCTAAAACCTTTACCTATACCTAGGTTATCAAGGATGAGTGTTCAGATTACGCAATGACCTTGAAGGTCAGAGGTCAAGGTCAAGGTCAAACAGTTCTAAAGCGCAAATCTCCTCGGAATTTCACGAGAAAACGAATTAGAAGCCTGAATTAACCATCCCTGACAGGCTTATATCAGGGATCCTGTATGGCACGCCAAAACGGAATTAATCCAACATTGTGAAATATACATCAACATTGTGAAATATACATCAACATTAAAAAAATAATGTCCAATGATTTTAAAAAGTGGTCAAGATTTTCTGAAAACATCGCCACATTTTTGAAAAACATGGCTACATTCCCAAATACATGGCAAGATTATTGCGAACACGTTTCGAAAAATAACACGACCACTCATTTTTTTTAAAAACATGTCTTCTTGAAAAAAAATACGGCAACATTTTTAAAAACATGTCAACATTTTAAAAAAACACACAAGCAGCATTTCTAAAAAACAGGTCAACTTTTGAAAAATAGAGGGCAACATTTTGAAGAAAAACATATCAACACTTGACAAAAAAAGATGTCAATATTTCTAAAAAGTATGCCAACATGAAAAAAAGATCGCCAAGAATATTTTCCATTCAACATCTTAAAACATGGCAAGACCGCGCGCCCCCTATTGTCAACTGACGGAACCCTATTGGCGACTGGATCCAGGTTGTATATTGGTACNAATGCTAGATACAGTCAAGATGAGTTTGCACAGTTAAAACAATTAAAAATGCTAAATATTGACACTTGCCATGACCTGCAGCAGTGAATATATTATGATAATTAGCTCCTGAACTGCAGATCGGTGGGTGATCGTCCGATTTATCGGTGACAGCTAGATCGGCCCTATTTCCCCAGCTGCTAAGGCTATTATAGTATTTATCATGTTTAAACAGTCATTTAGCATGTTTAGGCCTACAGGTAAAAGCTTGCGTTGGTCTTGGCCGATTGAGTAGGCCTATTAGGCCTAGCAACTGCACGCATCCATCCTCCCTCCCCGTCATTTACCGCTTGTAGGCCTACCGATAATGATAAAATCTTAGAGAGTTAGGCTAGATTGGTTTCTCTGCTTATGAGATACTTCCAAGTATCTCATGTAAATCGTAGTGCACACTTACTCTCACTGGGTGTGCTTCCCCAGGCCCTAGATTACCTATAGTGAGCCAGAATTTGAGCCACTTTTGCCTCAGATTGAGCCAAAAGACCCTCTTTAGACCCCTCAATTTGGCTCAGCTGATCAAAAATGGCTCATCCTGAGCCAAGGGCCTCGGGAAGCACACCCAGTGAGAGTAGCCTAAGTGTGCACAATCCCAAGCCACTATGGCCTAGCCTGCTCTATTCTAGTGGTTGGCCTAGTGATGTGTCACAATTGCCGACACACAGAACAAATCATGCCAAACTCGGCCTATTGGGATTGGGGTTAGGTTGGATCAGGTTAAGGATTAGGGTTTGGGTGCATTTCAATCTGTAGAATAACCTTTCCAAACTCCTACTGCAGAAAGATTTTATGTTTCAGCATCTGCCATCTGCTCGGGAGGATGTTCCGTAGACGTTCAGATGATGGTACTGTTGCAGCAGCTGGGCCTATTTCAGATTTTTGGCTGGCATTAGCTAGATTTGCGGCAGAGGCATACCCACAGTCGACAACACACGACATAAATGTTGCTGAACAATACGTTCGTCATGCTGATGAATATGCTCGTACTGCAAGTGTTCTGTTATCGCATGCAATAGAGACACTTCGGGAAGATGATGGAGAGTTCAGGGAAGAATCCAGAGACTTTATAGCCCTTGTGTGTGCTATACTAGTGCATGTTCTGAATCTGAGGAAACTGTTTGAAAGACGGATTCGGTATCTCTTGGAGGAATCAGGTAAATGTAGAAGCCTGTCATATCTGTATCTTTCTTACAGAAGTGATCCACCATTCTACAGTGTGTGTCAGAAAAAAAATTTATCTCTAAAATGGCTACTGGATTTTCTTTCTTCTGGACCTTGTATTACTGTAACCCAGGAAAAACTTTGCGGACAGGTTAAATTTGCAGTCGGCACTAATCCGCAAATAATAAATGCCGCAAATATATTCTGTTTCTCCTGGGATGCACTGCAGGGCGCCCGAATCCGCATAATTAAAATCCACAAATTATACTTTCTTGACTGAAAATGGGCAAATCCGTGAAAAAAAGCTGCCGCAAAGTTTTCCGGGGTTACAGTATTTCGTCACAATTGGTAACGCTTGGTATGCTCGGGGTATAATGGTTTAATAACTTGTCTTGTTTTTTAGAGAAATTCACAGTGCTGCTTAATTTTTCAGATGCAGCTGTTGAGCAGGACACACGTTGTGCTTTAGCATGTCAGCCTAACCACATGGGTGGACAACGCCAGTCTGGACGCCCTGAAATTGTCATTTGTTGGAACACCGTTAAGTCACTGTCAAATCTCGGATTCAAGTGGCGGTCAATTGCAGAAATCATTGGTGTGAATGAGAGGACGTTACGAAACAGAAGACGTGCCATCATGGCAGTGCAGGAATTGGATACTGAATATTCAGAGCTAACTGATGATGAATTGGATCGAATCGTGATGTCTGTGATGGAGGTGATGTCGCCCATTGGAGAGACACTAATGATTGGCGCTCTTCGTTCCAGAGGTTGGCAATGTTACTGTATGTAACCCAGGAAAACTTTGCGGCAGGTTTTTTTCGCGGATATGGCCATTTTCAGTCAAGACAGTATATTTTGCGCATTTGAATTATGCGGATTCAGGCACCCCGCACTGCATCCCAGTAGGAACAGAATATATTTGCGGAATTTATTATTTGCGGATTAGAGCCGACTGCAAAGACCTGTCCGCAAATTTTTCCTGGGTTACAGTATGTTCACTGAATGACATTAAAGGAGACAGACAAATCATAAACGTTTCCATGCTCTTTTTGTCGCCAACATCATTCTGGGTTGCTCAGCCATGTCGGTTGACTTCATTGAACTAGGATTTTTTGCACAGGTCAGCTGCAGGTCCTTAGACCTTTCATATTGTATTTTTCATTTTCAGGCTACAAGGTTCAAAGAAAACGTGTCCGGGAAAGTTTGTCTCGAGTTGACCCTGTTGGTCGAGCACTGCGCCGAAGGCATGTCATATACAGGAGACGTTACTTTGTTCCATCACCAAATTACATATGGTAAATAGTACATCTTCACTGTCTGGGCTCCCTTTGAGTTGTCACCCTTTATGGTAAATTCGTTATGATTTGGATTGCCACAATACTTCAGGGTTCCTCCGCCAGACAGCTGTAAAATTTCATGGACCTTCTGAGGACTTTCATGGTATCAAATACGTAAAATTTAATGACTTACACAGAAGCCGGGCCATGTGCACCGGCGTCCGCATCCGACTTTTACTCTTTCTTGACAGAAAGAAATTAACGAGACAATGTAAAAAACACCAGAAATTTAATTTTCAAGACTGAACATTTGATTTTTTAAGGACTTTTGTGGACTTTATAGGATTTTCTCAATATTTATGGACTTTCAAGGCCTTAACTTTAAGCATTTCATATTCTTGGACTTTCATGGTTTTAAAGGACCTGGAGGAACCCAAAGTAACTTTGATGACAGTAAATGACTCATTTTCAAAAGGAACAGTGTTGCGTAATGTCACCTGAGTGACAAGTAGGAATTTGACTGGTTTCCTGTTTTTCCCAGTCTGGTAAAAATTTAAACATAAACACAATAGGTCACCTGTAATAAATCCAGCTGTGTGCAATGTCTTTTTTCCTGCAGGCATATCGATGGAAATCACAAGTTGATAGATCCATGGGGCTTCGTGATTCACGGTGGTATCGATCAGCCATGTCCAAACGCGGCACCAAGAGCCGCCGGCGGCACCTAAAAATATTTTGGCGGCACCAAGCGAAAATGAACAGAGTGCCGCATGCGGCACTTTGGAAGCTTTAAAGGGGATCTCTGCGGCACCAAAACCCAATTTGGTGGCACCCAATTCTAAATTCAAGTATTTTGCTCTCGGATGCCAGGAAAATGCATCTAAAGCACTTAAATTATCAAATTTTTCTGGGGGAGTGCCCCCAGACCCCCCGTCCTCACTACAAAATTTGGGCCCCTTCGGCCACTGAAGTTGCCGCCTGGTGGTCATATCACACAGGCGGCACCCAGAAATTTTGAAGTGAATATAGTGGCACTGGAAACCCGGGGATTTGGACAGGTCTGTCGATGGCTATTCAAGGCTTTGCACTTACATTCGATGTTCTACTTCCAACAAGGCGTCTGTTGTCTTGGAATGTTTCGAAAGGGCTGTGGCCTTACATCAAGCACGTGCGTCCATTTCCTAAACAAAATGGCAAGGAGGGAGCAGAAACAATTTTTCGTTCCAGCCGCTCCCCCACTTCAATAACTGCTTCTGATGTCAACAGCATAATACAACTGGTATGGAGAAAGTATCAGAAGTCTAGGGGGATGTCGGAAAAAGAAATTAGGCCATTAACAACAACAGACCTAAGAAAAGGCTCCATAACGCAATTAAGAAAATCTGGTGCAACAAGGGAGCAGCAGCTGGCAATGGCTAGCGCTCTAGGTCACAACATCACCACAGGTGACAAATTTTACGACAAGTCGGGTGCATTGCATCACATGCAGAACACACAGAAAATGATTAGGGCCAAGTGGGAGGAGCCGAAGTCAAAAAGAATGAAACAAGGTTGTAAGCAGTGGTGCAATGGTGATGACGATGATGATCCAGACAACGATCAAAGCAGCTCCAAGCCCAAGGTCAACAATGAATCATCAGACGGAAGTGACGAAATTATCCCACCTAGATCGCAGTCTCCACGACCGAACAACACAGCATTCGCCTCAGGGCCAGATTCCATGGCGTTAAATATGATATCAGTGATAGTAATTAGTTGGTTCACGGTGTATGGCATGTTTTTTGTTGCAATATTATATACTAAATATATTTATATTGTACAAATATATTTATGTTGTATAACAATATATTTATGTTCTATAATTCATTTATTTATATTCAAGCAATTTTATTTTATATTCAAGAAATTTTATTTATGTTCTATAAGTACATTTTTATGTTATTGAAATTATTTTTATATTCTATAGTCTTAATATTTTATACAATATAAAAATATTCTATACAATATAAATATTTTATACAACATAAAAATATTTTATACAACATAAAAATTTTTACCTAAGGGAGACTCCCCCAATTTGTGATCAGTGGGAAAACCGTAAGACCTGTGGCCTTGATACTTAAGGGATTATATATATTGATCTAAGAAATTAGTTATGACACAAAAAAGATTTCATTTAAAACTGATTATTTGAAACCATAAAACTTCAAAGCCTCAGAGTAGAAGGAAATATTAGAACTTCTAAGTGGAACTGAGGATTAAAGGCCCGTTTACACATGCAACTTTTCATATGCAACTCCATGCAACTTGTTCAATAAACCTGATGAGACCAAAAATATTTTTCATTAGAAATTGCAGAAATATGGCAAAAAGGAAGGAAGATTCGGCATCATTTCTATCCCAAATAACTTAACTTCTGTTCTGGGCTGTTGTTATTGTTATGAATGGAAGGGAGGTTTTGTCACCCTAGTTGGGCTAAACCACTCCTCTCAAGGGGTTTAGTCTAGATGTAGGGCCTATCATGTCTATACATTTGTCTGCAGTGTCTATTGACACTGTTGATCAAATCTATCACCCAGGAATAAGCCTACTTATGTAAGAGTGTCCCCATGCATTTAATATGACGCATTGAAGATGCATTATGCCAAAGCATTGGATTGACACAGAGTGATACCAATCCCCCAAACACAATAACTGAACAGCCAAACCTTCATCATGGTACCCTTAGTCAAAGCTGGCAACGAACACAGGACACATTATGGTCACTGCAGCCCAGAAATTTTGTTTCCATGTTTTGCAGGAAGCTGCATTACTCGCTAGCCCGAATTTTGAAGCACAGAGTAATGTAATCGCAGTTTAAGCTAGACGACTGATTTAGACTTGTCTTGGCGAGTTAGACTTGTCTAAGGGATAGACATCTTTTATAAGTTCGGGCCATCATGTCTATACATTTGTCTGCAGTGTCTATTGATACTGTTGATCAAATCTATCACCCAGGAATAAGCCTACTTATGTAAGAGTGTCCCCATGCATTTAATATGACGCATTGAAGATGCATTATGCCAACGCATTGGATTGACACAGAGTGATACCAATTACCCAATTCCCCAAACACAATAACTGAACAGCCTAACCTTCATCATGGTATATACCCTTAGTCAAAGCTGGCAACGAACACAGGGCACATTATGGTCACTGCAGCCCAGAAATTTTGTTTCCATGTTTTGCAGGAAGCTGCATTACTCGCTAGCCCGAATTTTGAAGCACAGAGTAAGTGAGATCTCATCAAACAAAAGGACAGAACTCTTCAGTCATGTGGATCAGCTGGCACCAACACTTGCCAAGTGCCATGATTTACTGCGGGGCAAGTTCGTGTGCTGTTATCGAATCATCATTATTACAAAAACTCTGTAGCTGAAGGTATAATGGGTGTTAAAGAACACCGGACAGGGCACTGATCGCTTTTGACTTACCCTGAGTTGGCACCAAACTGCACTGAATGTGGAAAGTACATTCCCTGAGGGAAGGGTGCTGGAGCCATTATACTGGATGCAGGCAATTCCAATGGATTTATTGATGGTGTCAGCCTCGTTTGCGAATCAAAGTCTGGCCTGGCTATTACCATCAATACATGAATTCTGTGGCCCCATACATGAACAGGATAACCCACATTTGGTGAAATTGACAAAATTGACCCTACACCACATTATACTCTTTCTTATGTAATTATCTCCCAAGGTTTGAAAATGTGGGTTATCCTATTCATGCATGGGGCCACAGAATTAGAATTGCTTCCGCGAGTGGTTCACAGAGAAATTACTTCCACGCCTTACAAAACCATCCGTAACTGTCATCGATAACATTATTATTATTATATTATATTATTATTATTCGACAACATTATTATTATTATATTATATTATTATTATTATTATTTTCCATATATTAGAGTGTCCTTCCCAGTATAAATACAGCTCAAGGACACTTTGCAATGGATTATACAAGTAATATAGACTGATNTTCCCAGTATAAATACAGCTCAAGGACACTTTGCAATGGATTATACAAGTAATATAGACTGATAAAAAGAGGCTATTTTAAAACATTGTGATATGCTTAACTAAAACATTAGGAAAAGGCAAATTGTGAACTAAAACATTATGAAAGGCAATTCGATAAAAAATGACTGTTTAAATGCACCATAACGCACCACACCACAATGTCAAGACACCTGAAAGCAATTTCCCGAACACTGGTAAGTACAGTCATGGACATAAAATTTATCTATTGTCTAAAGGTGCCGCTCCACATGACAGTTTTCTGTCGAACGTTTGCTGCCAGATAGTAACAAACAAACCGAAACTAAACCGAACTGGCCAACAAGCATTAGCAATTGGTGACAAAACTCCACGATCAGCATATACTGTCTGCTACAACAATTGCCATGAGATGGGGCATTTGAAAAGGAATTGTCCCAAACTTCAGGCCAGCAGGAGTTGACTCAAGGGAAAGGCCAATTGACATTGGACGAGCAACGGGGACACATCTGATAGGGACTGGAAATGAAGGAATTTACCTACCGGGGCCCGGTTGTTCAAAGCGTCGGTAAAGTTATCCTCTCCGATAACTCTTATCCACCAATAAATATCCCCTATCCACTGATTGTTAACCAACCGATAACTTTGGGTTGTTTAAAGCATCATTTGGGGTTCAGGTAGGTGTCATAGGTTTGTCAGTGGATTATCCCATAATGCATCATAATAAATTGCACTTCCTGCAGCAATCGTGGCTGACATGGCAGACACACCAAATGGCTCTGGCATACGAAAACGAAAGACAAACTTCTCCCCAAGTGAGTTTTGCGTGTTGACTGAGATACAGAACATTCGTATTCTGTCATCAAAGTTAACAGACACCATTACCAGCACCCAGAAAAGGCAATATGGATGAAAATTTACAACAGCAATGAATGCGCTTGGAGTAGAGCAGAGGCCAGCGAAAGAAGTTAAAGAAAGTGGCAGGGGCTCAAAAAATAGTGCCATTAATGGCACAGTGCCCGCTTGGTGAAGTGGGAATCACAGTAGCGGTACCTAAATCTTCAGGCCATATATGTACATATTCAATATGAAAATATTCCTTCGAAAACTGAAGTGGGAATCATAGTAGCGGTACCTAAATATTCAGGCCATATATGTACATATTCAATATGAAAATATTCCTTCGAAAACTGAAGACACTAGGAGTGCACAGAAACGCAAAGCAAAAATATTGGCCCATTTTTCGTTATTTGACCTATTTTCCCATCAAAATTTGGTTAAGGGCGAGCTGTCATTGTGAATTTTCATATTGCTTCAATCCAGGCCCCTCTGAGAAAAGCAATAAAGACACCCCCAGTTGACTGTTTTTATAGTCCAATGTGATCACAAAACGCCCCCTAGTGGCCATAGTGGGAATTGCAGCACGCCCAAAATCGAACTTGCCCTAGATCTTGGGGCCATATATACACATATGCAATATGAAAATCATCCGTCGAAAACTGAAGACGCTAGAGTGCAGACAAGGCAAAATGTTACCCACGCACGCACGCACGTACGCAGGACAGACCACCACTAAGGCATCTAAGCACAGCATAAGCCCTTTTGGCCTTCGGCCAAGCGGGCTAAAAAGAGAAAAAAAACAACTGCTATCAAGGACAGGAATGAGATGAAGAAGACAGGCGGCGGGCAGGTTGCAGTGAGTGGAAACAGTGGAATCTCCCAAAAAAAATCACTGAAATTCACAATGCCTTCTCCAAACTGGACAGACATTGAAGGCGGGATGGAAACAGCTGCCCAAGCCCCAGCATCATCCATCACCATGTCCAGCGAAAGTGAACCTGTGGCAGCAACATGGACAGCTTATGAACTACTTTCGGGGCTGGCAATTGTCAGTATGTATACTCTGTTGGATGGGTGCTACTATTTTATTTGAAATCATCAGTAATCATCGTGACAGGGATCAGTGTCGTTGGCCAATTGAGCGGAGTTGATGAACTAGGCCAAATGGATATCCCAAATGAGAAAGACCAATATAATGAAGATGAAGCCATGGGAAATAGCTATTGACAGCAGAGAAGGAAAGTGAAGGGAAATCTGCAACTCGTGATTTCAGTGTCATCTTGAGAACATGCCGATGTATGCCCAGTCCAGCATGCTCTCCTACTCCCAGAACATGAAAATGCAAAGCTGAATGCAAAAAAAATGAAATTAGAAATTTTGAAGTTAGAAAAAGAGCTTAATTGTTGAAAACTACATGTAGGCTGTACATGTAGTGGTTGTTGAATGAACATTTTGAGCCAAGTTTATTACATGTAATTGTTTCATTTGCTGAAAATAAATTATACGTTGAATCCAGATGTGCATACTGTTTTCTTTTGAAAGACTTGAAAATGCGAGGAATGAGGATGATCAATTACCGGTATGTCTAATTTTGAAATAATCTCTCAGTCATGTGTCTGCGAACAGCATGACCATCCTGTGGTCCATTATGACGTGTCTTTCTTTGTTAATTTCAGGAAAACTCATAAATCTTGTCGCACGTTGGCCAGGAAGAACGCACGAGTCACATATCGTCAAAGAAAGTGATATTGGACAGTATTTGGCGGAAACTAATAATAATAATAAAAGTGCTTATATAGCGCCCTACGTTTCAAAGAAACCTCAGTGCGCTTTACAATAATGGTACCGATAATACATAAATGGCAAAAAATGAATTAACATAGAGGAAGACTACTAAAACATTACTAAAAGTTGAGACTAAAGGAAATTTTAAAATGTTTTAAAGAGGTGAGTTTTAATTGCGACCTTGAAACTGTCCACCGATCGGGCACTCCTGATCTGCGGTGGCAGGTCGTTCCAGAGTCTAGGAGCGGCGACTGAGAACGCTCTAGCTCCGTAGAACTGAGTTTTAAAACGAGGAGGAACGATCAGCCCCGCAGATGAGGAACGTAAAGTTCGAGCCGGCCGGTGGACAGCCGGAAGGTCACAGAGATATTTCGGTGCAAGTCCATTAAAACATTTGTACGCTAAAAGCAGGATTTTAAAAGTACATCGTTGTTTGACAGGCAACCAATGTAGTGTCTTGAAGACAGGGGTGACGTGGTCATACTTCCTGGCACGCACAATCAGCTTAGCAGCTGAGTTTTGGATCAACTGGAGTCGGTTGATGTACGTGTCAGGAAGACCGAACAGCAAGCTGTTACAATAGTCCAGCCGAGATGTAATGAAAGCATGGACTAGCTGTTCGGCAGATTTCTGGTCAAGAAGATGTCGAATACGACCAATTCGCCAGATGGCAAAGGAGGCTGCTTTACAGATGTTGGTGACATGGTCTCTCATAGAGAGAGTCTGGTCAAGAGTAAAACCAAGATCTTTCACTGACTGTTTTGACGCGACCGGCGTTTCCCCGATGTTAACAATGAGTGGTGGACGCAAGTTTGACCTCTCTCGAAAACGGGATATCAGATGTAATATATCCGTTTTTGAGTCATTGCATTTAAGCTTATTATCCTGCAGCCATGTTCGGATTTCATTGACAGATGCTTCTAATGATGTTATCGTACTGTGATCATCACCTGGTTTCATCGCCACATAAATCTGAGTGTCATCCGCATATGACATAAAACCATGTTTCACAATGATGTCTTCTAGAGGGGCAATATACAATGAAAAAAGGATTGGCCCAAGGACCGAGCCCTGTGGTACACCACATTCTAGTGGTACATCTCGAGAGCGGACGCCATCAAGCAATACACATTGTGTGCGACCCTTCAAATATGACTCTAGCCACTGGAGTGCAATCCCTGTGACTCCGAAACGATTTCTAAGCCTGGACAACAGTATATCCTGATCAATCGTGTCGAAAGCAGCCGAGAGGTCGAGGAGGATCAGCACAGCCTCCCTGCCTTGGTCGAGTGCTATAATGGAATTCAAGATGGTATTCTCGTCGGTGATTCTGGGTACTCATGCAGGCCATATCTCATGACCGGCCCTTACATCCTGTTACACAAGCAGAAAGAAAATATAACAATGCGCGAAAGAAAGCCAGTGATTGATTCCATTGAAAGACGTTTTGGAATCCTGAAGCGGCGATTCCATTGGCTCCACAGCGAGATTACAGCTTGTGGGTTCTCCACAATATTGCCATTGAGAGAAGAGAACCACTACTTGGACAAGAAAACAGTGTTATTCCAGCAGATCTTAGGAATTTGTTTGAAAGAAGCAGCAACGGTCTATATCCAGATCAAGCTTGGATCTCAGCTTTCTAAACTTCTGTGCCCATTCAGTGGGTAAAGATGGAATCAGGACAGCATTTTGGTTCCTTCAGTCACCGCTAGGTTGAAAGGTGACTTCGGTAGCGACCGCCATCTTCGGGGCGAAAAATTCGCCCCGATGCTATTTTTAGAAACAGAATGACCTGATTAGCATGGGGGAATCCCAAACAAACCCACGTGTTCAGAAAATGCATCTTGGCTACCAAGGGTTGTGACATCGCTCCGCCCTCCGACTACGCTCGCACAAACCCTTGGCATCTTTCGCAGTCGTCACCTGTATTTCACAGGCTGTTCTGTTACCACCCCACCGTTCAAATATGCATTTGGTACTTTCACATTTAGTCTGTTTATTTCAAATAGATATGTCATTGTATAGTGTTTATTGACTTTCTTATCATTACGGACTTGCTACTTATCCTTATTTTTAACCATTAACTGGAAGAAATCCCCTATACCAGGAAATCCCCCGTACGACTGATCGATGGAAAAGCTAATGAAATTCACGGCTTGGCAAGTACCTACCCGGTACACGTGGGCTGACAATATTAGCGCCGACTGGTACAATTCANACCAACATCCAATCAAATTCGACCTCATTAAAATTTGTCTGGACAGAAGGTAAATAACGGCTAGTTCACCTTTAACTGCCACGAGCGCCACCCAACGTCTCATTAATGAACGACTCCAAATTATGTCAACGTCTCTGTTTGGCGTACCATTCAAAATTATTGCTACCGGTACGTTTGAAAAATATGAACGTCTCTGATAATGCACGAGTCCTGCAAATTTTGTTAAAGACTCGAGCGCCACCCAACGTCTCATTAATGAACGACTACGAATCACGTCTACGTTTTGTTACAGATCGTCTTCATTTTGTTAAAGAACGTCTCTGTTTTCTAAAAGCACGTCTATGATTTTTTATCTACGTCTATGTTTTGTCAACGTCTACTTTTTGCGGATATAACCGCCCATACCTAGGGCTAATTTAATTAATAAATCCACTGCATCAACATGCCTTGTCAAAGTCCACACATTGCATACGATCTTCAAATGCAAAGATCAGGAGGCAAATTTAGTAAAGAATTCCACCTGACATGCCTGAGTGCCGAGTCCAAAATGTAAACAAAAAACACGTGTTGACCGTCTAAAATAGATCATACCGCCCTCCCACCTGAGACGGAACAGCCACAGTGACGTCACGAAGTACCGTACCAAGCAGATCTTTAATTCCGGTAAATCACAGCAAACCCTATAGCGGTAGCATATTCTGAATAGTTCCTTTGTCCACCGATTTGTGGGATATATAGCTATTAGTTAGACAAACATTCTGTAGAGGTTAGCGGAAGGCAAGTGGAAAATAGTTCATCACTCTAACCGGATTACTCATTACAATAACATCATCGATGACGTCATCAATTTTGGGGTACCAGCTAACATCGCGCATGAATACAAACTGCAGGTAGCACGCTGGAAGGGAATTAATTCAGAACGTCATTATAGATTCAGAAACATTCAGAACGTCTGTAACTCTATTCAGAAACTTTTGACTAACAACATGCAGTACAATAATATTTATGCAGAACGAAACTTACTTTATATGCTTGACAGTTTTTACTGCATGCATTTTTATCGTTCTGCATATATTTCTGCGTCTTCTGCATGAATATTTTGGACTTTCTGAACAAATATTTTACTTTCTGAATGAGTTTTTAACTTTCTGCATATGTTTCTGCATCTTCTGAATGGACATATTTGACTTTCTGAACAAATATTTTAGTTTCTGCATGTATTTTATCGTTCTGCATAATTATATTTCTGTCTCTTCTGCATGAATATTTTGGACTTTCTGAACAAATATTTTACTTTCTGAATGAGTTTTTAACTTTCTGCATATGTTTCTGCATCTTCTGAATGGACATATTTGACTTTCTGAACAAATATTTTAGTTTCTGCATGCATTTTATCGTTCTGCATATATTTGTCTGTCTTCTGCATGAATATTTTGGACTTTCTGAACAAATATTTTACCTTCTGAATAAGTTTTTAACTTTCTGCATATGTTTTTGCATCTTCTGAATGGACATACTTGACTTTGTGAACAAATATTTTAGTTTCTGCATGCATTTTAACTTTCTGCATATATTTCTGTGACGTTCTGAAGAAATATTTTGTCAATCTGGATAGGTTTTCAACTTTCTGCATATATTTTTGTGCTTTCTGCATAAATATTTGTGATTTTTCTGAATAAATTCCCTTTTGGCATTCCATACATACGATTATGGTCAAAATTTCAGTGAACATTCCAGTGAACACTAACAGTTCAGGAGTTACTGGACTTTGAACTTTGGTTTTGGCCACCTGGTGGCCAACCCAAGAATCAAATCGGACCGAAACTTGGTGTCATAGGTTATCTGACATAGGGGTATATATGTACCAAGTTTCAGGTCAATAGCACCCGTGGTTACGAAATGTGCCACCAAAAGGCAAAATTTTGAACTTTGACCTCTGTGACCTTGAAAAGTACGTCAAATCAAAAACCCGTTATATATGTAATGTACCATCAGTAGATACACCTATGATAAAAATTTGGAGGTTATCCAGTCTTTAGTTCAGGAGTTACTGCACTTTTCGTGTTTTTGGTTTCTGCCACCTAGTGGCCAAACTAAGAGTCGAATCGGACCGAAACTTGGTGTCATAGGTCATCTGACCTAGGGGTATATATGTACCAAGTTTCAGATCAATAGCTCCAGCGGTTACGAAACGTGCCCTGCTAACGGACGACGACGGACGACGACAGACGACGACGGACGACGACGGACGCAGACACACGACAAGAGCTCACCCCAGGTGAGCTAAAAAGAGCTTAATTGTTGAAAACTACATGTAGGCTGTACATGTAGTGGTTGTTGAATGAACATTTTGAGCCAAGTTTATTACACGTAATTGTTACACTTGCTGAAAATAAATTATACGTTGAATCCAGATGTGCATACTGTTTTCTTTTGAAAGACTTGAACATGTGAGGAATGAGGAGGATCAATTACATGTATGTCTAATTTTGAAAGAATCTCTCAAAAGTCATGTGTCTGCGAACAGCATGGCCATCCTGTGATCCATTATAGACGTGTCTTTCTTTGTTAATTTCAGGAAAACTCTTAAATCTTGTCGCACGTTGGCCAGGAAGAACGCACGATTCACATATCGTCAAAGAAAGTGATATTGGACAGTATTTGGCGGGAACTACAATGGAATTCAAGATGGTATTCTCGTCGGTGATTCTGGGTACTCATGCAGGCCATATCGCATGACCGGCCCTTACATCCTGTTACACAAGCAGAAAGAAAATATAACAACGCGCGAAAGAAAGCCAGTGATTGATTCCATTGAAAGACGTTTTGGAATCCTGAAGCGGCGATTCCATTGCCTCCACAGCGAGATTACAGCTTGTGGGTTCTCCACAATATTGCCATTGAGAGAAGAGAGCCACTACTTGGACAAGAAAACAGTGTTATTCCAGCACATCTTAGGAATTTGTTTGAAAGAAGCAACGGTCTATATCCAGATCAAGCTTGGATCTCAGCTTTCTAAACTTCTGTGCCCATTCAGTGGGTAAAGATGGAATCAGGACAGCATTTTGGTTCCCTCAGTCACCGCTATGTTGAAAGGTGACTTCGGTAGCGACCGCCATCTACGGGGCGAATTTTTCGCCCCGATGCTATTTTTAGAAACAGACTGACCTGATTAGCATGGGGGAATCCCAAACAAACCCACGTGTTCAGAAAATGTCAAAATGGCCGATTGGCAGGATGTCAGACATGTGACAAGGGAATCCCCAAATTATTATAATGAGTCTCAACAAAATGGCGGTCACTACCGAAGTCACCTTTCAACCTAGCGGTGACTGAGGGAATCAGAATGTCAGGACAGATCCCGAGAAACTAAAAGCTGTAGTAGAATGGCCAAGACAGAGGAACCAGACAGAGGTCAGGTAGGGCTAGCATCATACTGTAGGAAGCTTATACAGGATTTTGCTCGGATTTCAAAACCGCTCCATCAGAAAAAGGAGTACATTTCTATTGGTCAGATGAAGCAGGAGTCATTCCAGACTTTAAAGGAAGCACTCACAGCCAGTCCAATGTTAACATATCCAACCAGGGATGATCCATTTATTGTGGACACAGGCGCATCGAATCTGGCGACTGGCCGTGTACTGTCCCAAGTACTTAAGTACTCAGCAACCAGGAACGAACTTCTTGGTGTGGTGGACACAGTCAAGAATTTTCATCATTATCTGTATGAACGGTCATTTAAAGTGAGGACAGACCACAGTGCACTCCGTTGGTTGATGAATTTCAAGAATCCGGAGTGTCAGACAGCTTGAAACTGCTCTGCGTCTGGTATGGACGAGAGAAAATGCGACACGTGAAGACGACAGGCCGCTGTAATTGGATGACACCTGTTGTCACCGAATAGACCAACTAGGCCTACTTGTCTCTGATGACAGCCCAAAGCTGGTTGGTGATAAGATCCCAACACACCGACTAAATCTGCTAATAACTTAGAAATTTGGCCATTTCCCCGCTTTACTACTGGGAACTAGAAAATGACTGGTTTTATCATAAGTGGACTTCTAACCTCATTTGCAAACGGAAATTTTACCTCGGCAATTGTCGCCGTCGGCGAGATCGACGCACATTCTGTGAATTCCGATTGTGATTAGCCTAGTTCATACTTCGACGCAAGACCATCGGCGTCCGATGCACGACCAAAATCTGGACGCCGACAAAGTCGTGTTGATTCATACTCCAGCGTTCCTCTGCGATTGTCATCGGCGTCAGGACGCACGACTCCTTGGCGAGCGATTTTCAAGAGTTCAACCAATCTGAACTCTCTGCGTCCGATCGCGGCGACCTACCAATGAATGAAGAGTTTTGTGGTCATGGGATCAACTAGGCTCATGTTTATGCATCGAAAGGCATTGAATTCAACTTCTGCCGCGGCTGTATTACGGAGTTGAAAATAGGTTACACCGTTGTTACGTAACGACTCATGTAACTAAAAATTATCGCGAGAACATTCACACTCCCGCGGTGGGACGCGGACAAAATCGCACGACGGGATCGGCGTCCAACGCAGGGACGCGCGTCGGTCGCCTGCCGCGGTGGTCGTGCGTCGAAGTATGAACTAAGCTTGTCACCGAATAGAACTACTAGGCCTACTTGTCTCTGATGACAGCCCAAAGCTGGTTGGTGGTAAAATCCCAACAAAACCACTAAATCTGCTAATAACTTAGAAATTTGGCCGCCTTCCCGGCTTTACTGATGACTAAGAACTAGAAAAAGACTGTTGGATGTGGATCCCTGCTCAAACCATAGATGGCTTCAAGATTATCAGAATATGACATGGAGATAGAACATCGTCCAGGATCAAAGCCTACAAATGCATGGATTATCATGGAGAGACCTGTCCGATGTATAGATTGCAAACAATGCACGAGGATAGCGCGGTGGCATAATGGTTGGGGCTGTGGACTCGTGATCGGAAGGTCGCGGGTTCGATCCCCAGCCGTGCCACTCTGTAACTCTCAACTGGCCTGAAATGTCCATCCTGTGCGCCGTATTGTGGCTGCCCTTTGGTTTCTACAGAAAGGTTTCTGAATCATAGGCTGGGTAATAATGTTGTGAAGTGCCTTGACACTTGAATGTAAAAGGCACTATAAACCCACACATTATTATTACATTATTAGGATAGAAAAGGTCATCTGGCAGAAGAGACTAAGGAATGCTGTTGTGTGGAGCAGGTGACTATTTTTGAAGGTAAACCAGGTGAAGACTAAGGATGAAATCAACCGGAGTGTAACTGAAAAAGATGATACAGTAGTGAATAGGGGCCAAAAGTTTACATACACCTACATAAAATATTCAACTCAAATTTTCACGAGTCTACCTTCTTCATACAAATACGTACAATCTTACATGTGACATTTCATTGTGAGGATGTCTACTTTATTCTTATGAGAAAAGGATTCATTACAATTGCTTATTTGAGATTTATTGAACGTTATCTGTGATATATCAGAATTTCCCTGGCTCAAAAGTTTACATACAGCCACGTGATTTGTTTGTGACACTTCCTTCAACAACTAGATCATGGCACAAAAGTTTTGGGTACCCATCCACCAGTTCCGTACAATAATCCAGGGGATTGTGGACCCAGTCCCATTGTGAGAAATAATGTAATTCCGTCAAATTTGTTGGTTTCCTTGCTCTGGTCCATTATTTAGGCTCGGTCCACAATTTTCTATCAAATTGGGGTCGAAACTTTGTGAAGACCACTTTAAAACAATCACTTTTCTTATCCTTCAACCGCTTGGTCACTACTTTTGAGTAACAGGGTCAGATCACTGTCCTTGAGCAAGCCGAATGACACCCAAGCTTCAACTTCTGGGCGGACGCCTTCACATGTCCTTGTAAAAACTCAACGTGATTATCCTTCTTCATTCCAACAATCTTCTGAAGTACTGCAATGCCCATTGCTGCAAAATAACCCCGCAGCTTTATCCTCCATCCTCCGTACTTAAATGTTGGAATGGCACTTGTTGAAGGTCTCATCCTTTTCACACTCATCCTTTTACACTCTGGTAATTATGACGAAAAAGCCAAATTTTCCGTTTATCTGAGAAGAAAGCATATGTTTTTGCTTGTTTGGAAAGTCGTTTCTCGATTTTTAGCAGTGTTCTTGAAGGAGTGGCTTCTTCCTGGCACGATAACCCGTAGGATCTTCCAATGCAAGATACAGTTCACTTATCAGATCTTGTCAGTGTCACACATAACCCGTGAGCGTCAAAATCCTTGCACAATTGATTTTAGTTGACCTTGGGTTGATTTTCACCTTGTGGACTAACGTTCTTTCATCTTTAGAGGTCAGTTTACACTTTCATCCTGTCCTTCCTTGCCAGGGTCACTGTGGCACCACAGTCCGTATATTTCTGAACGTTTTCTGGATAGAAGCCTTTGGTTCCCTTAGTTGGTCAGCAACGGAGCCAATACTGAGGACCCAGTCTTGTCCATACCCATTTAGCTGTCTGGGGCCCTGGAGGTGCTCTTTCGATCTGCTCATGGCTGCTCCAAAATAGGAAGGCTTCGGCAATGAAGACACACCCTCTTTTTTACCACAGTGACACTCCTTGGGTTATTACATTGTATTGATGAGCAGTTGTCCATACATAGACTATTTAACATATTATGCCACTTTCTCCAGAATATTCAAGGCTGTCACGTAAGAAGATCACTAGGTGTATGTAAACAGGTGTATGAGCCAGGGCCCTTCAAATATATTGCAAAAAATGTTCAATAAATTTAAACACAAACATTACTTCCAAACCACCCCCTGATATACATGTAGATAAAGTAGACATCATAAATGACATGTCACATGAAATATTCAGTTGTAAAACAGTTTAAGTCGTATGAAATTCTGAATTGAATGTTTTTGGTCTAGGTGTATGTAAACTTTCGCCCCAACTGTAGAATGGAAACATCTAAAGATACACACAAGTTGATGAAAATAGGAAAGAAGGCAAAACAGTTAAAACAGTTTAAGTCGTATGAAATTCTGAATTGAATGTTTTTGGTCTAGGTGTATGTAAACTTTCGCCCCAACTGTAGAATGGAAACATCTAAAGATACACACAAGTTGATGAAAATAAGAAAGAAGGCAAGGATGAACACCTAACACAAACCATGAGGAAAACACCATTTGGCCCCTGAGAATTCCAAGCACAGATCAGAGATCCTGACCTAGGAATTGTAATCAATAATGCTGGTCAGAAAGCCGAATTGAGAGACCAAACTGGGAGGAAGTATCTGACAAAAACTGAAGTTGAAGTCATATTCGAGCCAGTGGGAATGACTGGAGCTGAAAGATGGAATCCTTTACAGGAGATGCGAAACTGACTCTGGAGATGACAATAGGCTGTTAATGGAACGTACCAGCAGGACTGAGGTGAGTTGTCAGGAGAGAACTTAATGATGTACCCGCTGCTGGTCATTTTGATTTCAAGCGGACCCTGGCTAGAGTTCGCCAGCGTTACTACTGGGCAGGACTGCGTCAAGATGTTGACATCTGGTATAAAACATGTATCATCTGCCAGTCAAGAAAAGGAACAAGGAAGAAGCAGAGAGCTCCAATTAATGAAGAGGTTTAATGTTGGAAACCCCATGGAGAGAGTGGCTTATGATGTTTGTGGGCATTTCCGAAGACTGTTAACTACAACAGATTTGTCTTAGTTGTAAAGGACTATTTCTCCAAGTGGGTACAAGCTTATCCGTTACATGATCNATCCGTTACATGATCACGGGGGGGGGGGGCGACAACAGTTGGCAGACTGCATTGTTGGTAAGTTTTTCGCAACTTTCGGCCTTGCTGATTTGCTTCATTCAGATCAGGGTTTCAACTTTGAACCGAATGTTTTGACTGGAGTTTGTAAAAGGGCCGGATGTCATAAAAAGAGAACAACTCCAAAGCATCCCGAACCTGATGGAATGGCGGAACGCTTTATGAAGACATAAGCCATCAGTAAAGCCGGGAAGATGGCCAAAGGGGATGAGCACCTAAGAGACTAACCTGCACAAAGTGTGTATCTCAAAACTAAGCATTGGGACTTTTTCTTTGAAGTCATCTTCAAGCCACTGTGAAAACACAGACAATGAATCCTGTTTTTTCCACCATTTCTGGCCATCTAAAAACACCATTGTTTCAAATTAATGGGTAACAGTTGACCAAAATAATTTTTCTTGTTGCTGTTATCAATAACTTCACATGAGATATAATATGTGCGAATTTGAAGCTAATCGAAGTCACCGTCTCTGAGATACACACTTTGTGCAGGTTAGTTTCTTAGGTGCTCATCCCCTTTCTAAGTTACTAGCAGATTTAGTCCGTGTGTTGGGATTTTACCACGACTAGCTCTGTGCTGTCATCAGAGACAAGTAAGTCCAGTAGTTCTATTCGGTGACAGCAAATGTCATCCAATGAGGAACCCGCAGAACTACGCCACGACGTGGCGCTGTCACTGTAAGACCCGGAAGTCCTATTTTCTAACAGTTTTTCCATTTACTTCTTGTCCCCACTCTGTTTGGTTCAATGTTGATTATTAAATTACACTGCCCTATTACATGTTCAAAGTTGTCTATATATCACTGCTCTGTTTCGTCAGAAATGCCACAGGATGCCAATATTGACAACGTCTTTGGGGAAAATTTGCACAGAAAATTGTGTAGAAAAATGTTCACATGCTTTGACGGCGCGACGTCAATAGCGAAATGAAATGGTCCATGGACCATGTGCTCACTCGTTTGGACATAACAGTGTAATGACAGAGCTCGCACATGTCAGTTATGAGCAATCTGGGTCAGGTCATTCCCAAGTTGCAGGACTTCAATAATTGTTGGGTTATGCCACCTGGCGGCCATATTGGATGTCCGATCGGGCCAAAACTTCACATGCACATAAAGGTCATCTAGAGGGAGCCACATAGCACATTTGAGCGCTCTGGGTCAAGTCGTTCCTGAGTTAAAGCACATTTCATGATTTTCGGGTTACGCCATCTGGCGGCCATATTGGAAGTTTAATCAGGCCGAAATTTGACGTGCTTGTAAAGGTCACCTAGAGAGAGGTAAATATCAAGTTTGAGCACTCTGGGTCAAGCTGTTCCTGAGTTATAGCACTTGGATGATTTTCAGGTTACGCCACCTGGCGGCCATATTGGATGTCCGATTGGACCGAAACTCGGTAGTTTTGAAGGTACCCCTCAAATACATGTTTATGCAAGATATGAAGATGCTCGGTGAAATAATGAGGACCTGTGGCAGGTTCGTCACTTTTGTCGAACTTTGACCTCTGTGACCTTGAAAAGTAGGTCAAATCAAAAACCCGTTATATATGTTATGTATCCTAATTAGATACACCTATGATAAAAATTTGGAGATGATCCAGTCATTAGTTCAGGAGTTATTGCACTTCTTGTGTTTTTGATTTTGGCCACCTGGAGGCCAAGCCAAGAATCGAATCGGACCGAAACTTGGTGTCATAGGTCATCTGACCTAGGGGTATATATGTACCAAGTTTCAGATCAATAGCTCCAGCGGTTACGAAACGTGCCCTGCTAACGGACGACGACGACGACGGACGACGGACGCCGCAGGATGGTAAAAGCTCACGAGTGAGCTAAAAAGTGACGTCAGTACGTCATTCGGGTCTTATACTTGCTGCGCCATCTGCTGTCATGCGGGTTCCCCATTACAGCGACCTGTCGTCTTCACGTGTCGCATTGTCTCTCGTCTACCTGCTCTCAATGTACATGTACTGTGATGCCAACCTCTTTGACTGGGATGTCCATCTACCTCTCCTGATTATGGCATCAGTCGATGATTCGACTGGTTTCAGTACAGCCCAGTTGATGTTCGGGAGGGAATTGTCACTGAATCACTATCACCAGACATGTTGTTTGGAACAAACCGCCCTGGGGCAAAACCAGATTGTGCACCCTCAGAGTACGTAGAGACCTTATCAGAGAAGATGGAAAAAGTACATCACATTCCCCCGGACAATTTACAGATTTCACCAAAGAGACAAAAAGAGTACTACGACAGAAAAGCCGCCTTTGAGCCGTTCAATGGGGAGAGCCGGACAAATTATCCCACAGCTCGAAAGCCGGACATATCCCACGGCAAACCCACAGGGGAGAGCCGGACAAAATAAAGAAAACACAACAGAAACCAAAAGACCAACACTCATACCGATAAATCCTAAAAGATTGCCGAGCCCTCGCGGGAACAGGAGGAAAGCACGGGACGACCGCACAGGTGGACGTCCAGTGCACAAAAGACCCTGATTACACTACTCGTCGTGTGAGGGCGCTGAGGATGATCAATTACATGTATGTCTAATTTTGAAAGAATCTCTCAAAAGTCATGTGTCTGCGAACAGCATCGCCATCCTGTGATCCATTATAGACGTGTCTTTCTTTGTTAATTTCAGGAAAACTCTTAAATCTTGTCGCACGTTAGCCAGGAAGAACGCACGATTCACATATCGTCAAAGAAAGTGATATTGGACAGTATTTGGCGGGAACTACAATGGAATTCAAGATGGTATTCTCGTCGGTGATTCTGGGTACTCATGCAGGCCATATCGCATGACCGGCCCTTACATCCTGTTACACAAGCAGAAAGAAAATATAACAACGCGCGAAAGAAAGCCAGTGATTGATTCCATTGAAAGACGTTTTGGAATCCAGAAGCGGCGATTCAATTGCCTCCACAGCGAGATTACAGCTTGTGGGTTCTCCACAATATTGCCATTGAGAGAAGAGAGCCACTACTTGGACAAGAAAACAGCTTTCTAAACTTCTGTGCCCATTCAGTGGGTAAAGATGGAATCAGGACAGCATTTTGGTTCCCTCAGTCACCGCTAGGTTGAAAGGTGACTTCGGTAGCGTCCGCCATCTTCGGGGCGAATTTTTCGCCCCGATGCTATTTTTAGAAACAGACTGACCTGATTAGCATGGGGGAATCCCAAACAAACTCACGTGTTCAGAAAATGTCAAAATGGCCGATTGGCAGGATGTCAGACAAGGGAATCCCCAAATTATTATAATGAGTCTCAACAAAATGGCGGTCACTACCGAAGTCACCTTTCAACCTAGCGGTGACTGAGGGAACCAAAATGTCAGGACAGATCCCAAGAAACTAAAAGCTGTAGTAGAATGGCCAAGACAGAGGAACCAGACAGAGGTCAGGTAGGGCTAGCATCATACTGTAGGAAGCCTATACAGGATTTTGCTCGGATTTCAAAACCGCTCCATCAGAAAAAGGAGTAGGGTAAGACGGGGCTATTTGGGCCTCGGGGCTATTTGGGCCTACAACCTAGACAAGAGCAACGCAAAGCGTGGCATATGCCCCCGCGTGTATGTTGAGTTGGGCGAACCTCCGGTCAAGTTATGTTGAAATCAGATTCCGTCGATATCAGGGAACATGCATACCAAAAACCCATATCACCGGACAAACAGTACATTCCTGAAATTGACGGAATCTGATTTCAAGATGCCAGCTCTGGCGGCCATATTGTAAATTGAAATGCAGCCATTTTCATAAGGAACCTTACTTGAGTCGTCCTCAACATACATACAAAAAGTCAATAGGATCAGACAAACGCGGCCCTGAAATTGACGGAATCTGATTTCAAGATGGTGGTTCTTGTGGCCATATTGTAAATCGCAGCACGGCCGTTTTCGAAAGGAACCTTCCTCTAGTCACCTCCAACATACATGCAGAAAATCAATATGATCAGACAAACGGTTTTCCCTGAAATTGACGGAATACGATTTCAAGATGGCGGCTCTGGCGGCCATACTGTAAATCAGAACGCGGCCATTTTCGAAAGGAACCTTCCTCTAGTCACTCCCAACATACACACAAAACATCAATAAGATCGAACATATGGTTCTCCCTGAAATTGACGGAATCTGATTTCAAGATTGCGGCTCTGGCGGCCATATTGTAAATCGCAGCACGGCCATTTTCGAAAGGAACCTTCCTCTAGTCACCCCCAACACACATACAAGAAATCAATATGATCAGACAAACGGTTTTCCCTGAAATTGACGGAATATGATTTCAAGATGGCGGCTCTGGCGGCCATACTGTAAATCAGAACGCGGCCATTTTCGAAAGGAACCTTCCTCTAGTCACCCCCAACAT